>JAKCPI010028862.1:0-15071 GCA_023213315.1 Euborellia annulipes | reverse complement strand
TCCCCTTATATATGTCCCCTGGTGTATGCGTGTGTGAATGGGAAAAAGTGTATTTTTTAATAAAAAAAAAATAAATATTCGTAAAAGTTAAAATAAGTACGAAAGGGAAAAAAAGCATGAAAAACTCAAAAAGCAAAAAAGCATAAAAAGTGCAACTTAATGCACTTAGTTTTTCCAAATTCGTGTAGAAATTAAATATCTAAATGGCTGCTTATAAAATTGAGCAATAAGCAATTTTGCTTAAAATCCGGTCTCTAATAATGATCAAGCGAAGTAGGAAGGGAGTATCAAAAATATAATTTATTAAAAAATTTTATTTCTTAAAGTATCTAAAGTTTCGGTGGAAACTACTTATCTTCATCAGTGATTTTTTATACAATCTTCACTGCTGAAAATAAGTTGTTGTTATTGAAACAGCAGATATAAATCTTTACAATAATTTTTTCAATAATAAATTTATATTGAAATATGGCTTTCTAGAAAATCTATAAACTATACGCTAATTAGTTACAATTTTACGTAAACAATAGATGATGATTGATTTTAAGTAGGAGAATTGTCGGCTTATCTCGAATACTATTGTTATAATTTTAATAAAATATTATAATTATCATAAATTAAAAAACCCTCAAATATCAGATATCTATGCTTCTCGTCAGACTAATATTTTCACTCCCCCCCCCCCCTCCCCCTCAATACGAGGGTGCTCTGAATAGTTTCCGACCTAACCAAGATACAAGACATTTTTTTTATCAAATTTATTTTTATTTTTCTACATAGTTTATACCAGCCTTTTCCAAACTGGGAGGTGCGGTCTAGTCTAAGGGGAGGTGCGAATATTAACCACAGCGATCAAATTATTGCTAGTATTATAAATATAATAATATTATATAATAATAAGTATATAAATAAGTATAATTAAAAAAAAATATTTTTATATAAATTTATATTTTTTATTTAGGATTAAAATTTTTTTTTTTTATTATTTTATAAAATGGGCAAAAGGGGGGTAGGCGTTAAAATTTTTAAGGGAGGCGTTTTGACATAAAGTTTGGAAACCACTGGTCTTCACACTTCCCCCAGCGAATCTCCCATCTCATCAAGGAGATTATGTAGAAAAATAAAAATAGATTTGATAGAAAAATTTCTTGTATCTTGGTTAGGTCGGAAACCTCTCACACCACCCTCGTAATTTCTTCTCCAAATAGATATTATTCCCAGCTACTTTTTGCCTGTTCTCCACCAGCTAGATCCTTCAAATCTCAACTACTAGACTATTTGTAAATTTATTACTAGGATTTTATTTAAAAACATGAAAATTTGAATATTTTATTTCACTATCAAACAATTCATTTTAAACAATTTTTCGATATTCTCCATCGAATATATAAATTTTTTTTTATTGCATTTGGTTCGAAATATCGAATATAAATCTTTTTGGCGTGAACGCTTAAGGAATATAAAATATTTTTTAATAAACCAAGTGATCCAACAAAGCAGTGTCATTTTGATGAATAATACGACGTCAACACCTTTCCACGAATCGACGGGCATGTAGATGTTGCTCCTATTTGACCGATAGGGCATTAAAGCCTCAACCACCACCAACACATTGGGGATTCATGTCACGTATATACACACACACACACACACACACACACACACACACACACACACACACACACTCATGTAAATTAAATATAAATAAATAAGGTATGTGTTTGTGTTTGTGCGCGCTGGGAAAATAAGCACCCCCGAGGGGTGAATCCTAGACGGTGGGGGTTAATAAACTCGACAAGTTTATCGGCGTCTCGACGCCCGGCGCCAACGCGCGCGCGTCTCGAATCGAAAACACAACCCCCTTCGTTTTCTTTTTTTTTCCTTTTTGAGGGGGACCTAATTCTGTGCATTATTTATATCATTTAAAAACATCGGGCGCCCTCAAAAAGCCCCAAAGGAGAGAAGAAGAGAGCCCGAGGGGCACTCATCGGCGTAGACGCTCTTAAAAAGCAACGATTAATTGCTCAAGTCTTTATTCTTCAGGAATTAGTATTTCAAATAAAAAAAAGAGCATTAAAAAAACCCTTTTAATAAATATTGATTACTCATTATGGTAAATTCAAAATATGTTTCCTTTATTTTTAAGTTTTAAAACAGATAAAACCGATAATGAGGTAACGCATCTCTAAGTTCGATAAAAACCGATATTTACCGGTAGTAGTTTTTAAATTATATAAATAGCTGGTAATAATATCTATTTGTGATTGGGAGAGAAATTATTGAGGGAGGGGGAAGTAGAAATATTAGGCTGGCGGTGTTTGAAGCGTGTCTGTGTTCACTTTTAAGCATGAAGGCATTGAGCTACGGGTTGGAATTTTATATTTAAGTTAGACACCCTCCCTGGGGCGTGAAAATAAGCTTTTAATCAAAATCGACTAAAACTTACTATTGCTTTACTGATGTAGTTTTTCAGTTATTTCCATTTTCTCAAAATTCGCTCCAACGATATTGATTAAAATTCAAAAAAATTAATTATTTTTTAGATGCTCTTTAAAATGTATATTCTCTGCCTTTTGCCATTGAAATCTTCGGAAGACCACTTTACTCTAGTACACTTCATAGAAAAGATAAGAGAAATGGTTGCCATGGTAACAAAATATAAATATTTTTCCATACTTATAAATTTTACATCTGCAAGATATACCACGTTTTGAGGTTCCCTGAATCCAAAAAAGTGGTTTTCGCGACAAAGGCTGTGAGACCGGTCGGCTTGCTTTTCTCTCGGTCTTATTTTTTATAAATTAATTTTGCCATCCCCACATAGGGATAATGCCAAGATAGAAGAAGAAAAAGAAGAAGGAGAATGGTCAACGTTAAATAAACTAAATTTTTTAAACTAATAATTATATTTACGATGCAATAAACTTTTTTACTCTTTGGGAAGATAATTTAATTCAATAGCTGATTGTAGCCTCCACCCCTTCGACCTATAATTTAATTGTTAATGTCTCCCATTGTTTCCCCTGCACTGGGCGCCATCCCTCCCTTCAGCCGGCTGACTGGACTAGTTCTCCCCTCCTCACCCAGTTGACTGGACCACTGGCCACCATCGTGGCCAATGATTCTGCATCGCATTTACTCTCCCTTTCTAGAAATTTTGAGTATTTATTACTTAATTTTTACTTTTTTAAATCCAAAATTTTACTGATTTATTGATAAATTAAACTTTATTTGCATATTAATGATACTACATTAAACTAAACTGATGCAGGCTTCTGATGGCTTCAAGTCTAGTTTGAATCTCCTATCCATGATGGGTTTTAATCAGTGCTGTTTATCATTCGGATGGTTCTTTTAAGAGGAAAAATTCTTGAAAAAAACTTCTAAACTTTTATTTAGAAAAAAGAATGGGTAAGAAGGAAAAAAAAAGTAGGACGTCCTGTTGGTGGCGACTTCAGGATATCCATGATTATCTAGTGTAGTAAAGAACTTCTTTACCTGCTTTTCTGACACTTCCATGAGAGCTGCCGCCCTAAGTCCAACTCAGATGATTGAATCGTTTATCCCTGACGATGGGACGATGGGACGTAACGTTTGTTTTCAACTCGCTCAATGTCGGTCATATTTATTAATTAAAGATATATAATAATCTATATATAATTCGCTAATGTCTGTCCGTCTGTCTCTCTGACTGTCTCTCCGGAATAATAATAATTTTCTTTTCATAATTAAGAAGAAAAGGCGAGGGACTGCCGCAGGCGGGCCCGAGCCAGCCGGTGGGGTGTTCAGGGGGGCGAGATCCCTCGACTAGGCGCAGCTAGTATAAATCAAAATTCAATACGATTGCATTTCAATTTTCCATTGAAAATATAGAGGACACTTTTGTTTTTTAAAGAATTTCTCTCATTAAAATTTCAATTAAAAATTGAAACAAATAAAAATTACTCTACTGATGGCTTCGTTATTATTATTAAACAAACGGATTATGGTCATTCATTAGCGAGGCACGTTTCCCAACTGAAAAATTAATTCCAATTTTAGTAAAACATTCATTAAAATTTTCTGACTTTTTGCAAAATTCATTAATTTTTCTACAAAAATAATTTTTTGATAAATCAATACACGAGACTAAATTGTTTGTCTATCTATGTGGACGGTCAATGAGGCTAAATTATACCAAGTGGAGTAAAAAAAAAAAATAAAATAAATAATAATATTAAACATAAATTATACTTATGAATAAAAAAATGTAAAATACTGTAGGATTCAAATTATTTTGATTTTCTCTAAAATAGTGTACAAAATACGAATATATTGCCCAACTAGTTAAAAAAACTTCCTCGATTTATGACCCACGTCATTGGACCAATGTCTTGATTTATTTTTGAATTTTAGCAAATATATCAATGCCCTCGGGCCTTGGTATAGTGATTAGCGTGCTGGCCATTGTATCATGGGTTGCGGGTGCGCATTCCGTCCCAGGCGATAAGATTTATCTCATTTGAATTGAATACCAATCAATTGAAATAAATGGGACGGTGACTAAATGGCCTCCGATGCCGAAAAACACCTTAAACGAATTAAAAAATATATGTATATACGGTATAATTTATTTTAATTTTAGCGATCGAAATGTCCATGAATCTAACAGCTGCTTTTATTATTATTTACATATCTTAAATTTTTTTTTATATTCGCACATGCTATTTACTTTTCTCAAGGAGTGAGTTTATACAATATAAGATGATATTTTATTATTTATTTTATATCATGGACCTTCAGAGACATTTTTTTTCGATCGTTTTTTTTTTTAGGAGTGGAATCAAAGCATATACTAGGATATATTTTATCAGCTGTAGCTTTTCAGCCAGGCATTATTTGTATATTTGTATATTACTTAGCTCGTGGCTAATCGGATAAGCTACGGATTACTAGAGGAGCTATACAACAACTCGGGTTCAAATCCCACTTGCCGTGAAAATTTTCAATTACCCTGAATCTCGTATACATGAATTTATATTGAATTTTAAATTTCGTTGACTTATGGGCTCTCTCAAATAAATGATTCAATTACAAAAACTATAAGACTCTATTTTTCTTTTAAATTCAATTGAAGCTTTTTGTATCGATGTCGGCATTTTTTTTTGTTTTTAATTAAATGCTTTTATTTAACTTACTCTTTCAAAATCACTAACTTTGAGTCTTTGTTTAAGTCACTTCCCGATGAGCTAGAGGTGTGAAATTTGATATTTAAGGGTCATTTTTGATGACGCAAATAGTGAGTTGGGTTTTACCAAAATTGACCAAACTAATTTGGTACTTTATTTCACGCATCCTGCCTTCTTTTTTTTAATACTTTATAATAAAAAATACTAAAAAGTTTAAAATAAAAATATAATAAAAAAAACTTTAAAAAAAAATGCTTTTATTTAAAATGAACTAAAAAGAGAGAAATAATTTAATTGTTCTTGTTAAAATTGTTGAATATTTATTACTTAAAATAAAAGCGTGGGGCGCTTCAAAGTGATTCCGAGGCTCTAAGTATATACAATTCCTTAAGCTATCAATGTGCGCCCACGCTTTTATTTTAAGTCATAAATATTCAACAATTTTAACAAGAACAATTAAATTATTTCTCTCTTTTTAGTTCAATTTAAATAAAAGCATTTTTTTATTATTATATTTCAAATTAAATCCTTTACAAATTAAACTTATTAAGTTGCCAACATCACAAAAACTGTCTTATACCTCATATAACTAATTATATGTGAAAAAATTCATTTTTTTTAAACTCGAAGGTTAAGCGTGTTCTTGTTTACTATATCGATGATTTGCTATCCGTCGGATAATTTTACTAGATGACTAGAGCCGTTAGTATATTACTTTCTCTTACCTATGTATATATGTAATATATATATAGAGAGAAAGTATTGGATTCATGTCAAAAATTCGATGTCGAGATTTTGATAGATCTTCACGTTTTGAGGTCCCCTGAATCCAAAAAAGTGGTTTTCGCGACATGGTCTGTCTGTGTGTGTGTGGGTGGGTGTGTGTGTGGGTGGGTGTGTGTGTGGGTGTGTCTGTGTTCAATTTTAAGCATGAAGGAATTGAGCTACGAGGCTGAAATTTTATATTTAAGTTAAACACCCTCCTGGACCGGAAAAATAAGCTTTTAATCAAAATCGGCCAAAGAGTACTAGTACTTTACTGATGTACTTTTTCAGTTTTTTTCGATTTTCTCAAAATTTGCTCCAACGATTTTTTTTAAAATTCAAAAATCAATTATTTTTTAGATGCTCTTTAAAATGTATATTCTCATTTTGCAATTGAAATCTTCTGAAGACCACTTTACTCTTGTATTTCATAGGGAAGATAGGAGAAATGGTTGCCATGGTAACAAAATATAAATATTTTGCCATACTTATAAATTTTACATCTGAATTCAAATGTTCCGTACTGTCGGGAACTAAATATATGTCGACACAAAAATCTGGTGTGACAAGCACAGTACACAACTTTCGATTACCGAAGGTAAGAGAAAGTTGTGTGCTGTGCGCCAGTCACACCAGATTTTTAAAATAGTATCATTAATAATATTTTTAACTTTATAAAAAATACCAAATATTAGTTACCGGTACTCTAGAAAGATTTATCTTTTTTTCTGCGACATTTTTTGTTGAAAAGGGAAAATCATGCAAACAAAAACATCAAACATTTTTTTGGCTTGTTGATAAAGGGAATATATGATAGATCATTTTTCATGACCCTCACCTTAATATTCCTGAACATTAAAGATAAATAGGCTCTACCTTAAATATCTATATCATCTCACCTGCATGATTTAATATAAATAAGAATGCTTACTATCCTAAGAAATTGTTAAGTTTCCCCCATCCCCACGGTATAAATTTTTTATACAATTACAAATAAAAAAGTTTTTTATCTAATTGTTATTTCTCGACTCGACAGAGAACATTTAGCTTAAAGATATTTTTAAGAGCAGCAATGTTTCTTTTTTTCCCCTCTGCGTCCGTCACCTCAAACCACCCTCTTCATATTTTATATTAAATGATTAAAAGTGACTTTTTTTTAAAGAAACAAAAAAAAAGTTATTATATTTATTGTTTTATTTATAAAATAAAATAAAAATGAAATTTTTTTTTGTATTTGGAGGAAAATGAAAGTGAATCCGGAAATTTAATTAATGAAAAAAGAGAAAAAAAACGTGTTTTGAAATTTGCTTGATTTTTTTTTTTTTTTTTTTTTAATTAAAAATTTAAATGAATAGATCAAGGTCAAGTTTTGATTTGTTTGAGTTAATTAAAAAGGAAATAATAAATGTGCCTAGATCACATGTATTATAATTAATATTTACTAAGAATCGCTAAAAGTCTCAATTGCCGAAAAGACATTAGTAGATTTAGCTACTGTTTACTGACAACATTAATACATTTATTTATTTATCATATGGTTAACTTAGATTTTCACTATCTCTTTGTGCACAATTTTATTTGATACACCTGCTTACATTTCTCCATTCATTTTTATAAATACCTTTAAGTAATTTAGAAAAATCTGGTGTGACTGGCGCACAGCACACAACTTTCTCTTACCTTCGGTAATCGAAAGTTGTGTTCTGTGCTTGTCACACCAGATTTTTTGTGTCGGAACATTTTTAGTTTTCCACCGATATATTAGAATTCAAGATATAAAATTTATAAATATGGGAAAATATTTATATTTTGTTACCTTGGCAACCATGTATCTTTCCTATTGAGGACAAGAGTAAAGTGGTCTTCAGAAGATGTCAATGACAAAAAAGAAACATTTTAAAGAGAATCTAAAAAAATAGTTGATTTATGAATTTAAAAAAAATCGTTGGAGCAGAATTTTGAGAAAATCAAAAAAAAAAAAAAAACTAAAAAACTGAAAAAGTACATCAGTAAAGTAAGTCTAGTACTTTTTGGCCGATTTTGATTAAAAGCTTATTTTCACGCTCCGTGGAGGTGTCTAACTTAAATATAAAATTTCAACCTCCTAGCTCAATTCCTTCATGCTTAAAATTGAACACACACACACAGACTGACCATGTCGCGAAAACCATTTTTTTTTTTTTTTTTGATTCAGGGGACCTCAAAACGTATATATCCATCACAATCTCGACATCGAATTTTTGACATGAATCCAATACTTTCTCTCTATATATTCATAGGGAGAGAAAGTAAAAATAGAGACGAAGTCTAAATGGCCTCAGATGCCAAAAATGGCTTTAAAATATCTCTTAAAAAAACTCGTTATTCTTGAATTCTAATTTTGTTTGCTTTCGAAAAAAAAAAAAAAAATACCCGCCGAAAAGGGTTACATACAATGATTTATTCATTTACATCTTTATTTATAGCAACTAAACTCTGATAAGAAATAATTTTTACAAGCAAGCAAACATTTAAAAAAAATATATTTTTGTATAAATGCCATTTTTCATTTTAAAAATATCTCTGAATATGTTATTTATTTGCTTTTTACTAAATACACGTACGTAATATTTTCCCGCCCCTCGTTTTTTAGTCCAATAAAACATAGCTGGCTCTCTGTTAAGATAATCATATTCTAGATATTTAAAGAACAACAGACAGCCTTTTTAAAAATTAAATATAAAAAGAGAGCGGGGGAGAGATGGAGAGAGAGAGAGAGGGGGGGGGGGATTCTTTCGGAGCCGACACACAAAATATAATATCATTTTTATCTGTTGGATTTGACATCTGACAAAACAATGTAATAGGACGTTTAAAAATGGAATGTTAAGTAAGTTCATTTTCATAAAAGTATCCTATAGACTTCTTTTTTTATCTCTCCCTTGCCATTTATTAATGAAATTTAATTAAAACTAATACTGAAATATTGAATTCATAAGATTTTTGAATTTAAATACATTTTTTTGATAGTTTTAATAATGGGAGTCTATTATGATCGTAAAATCTAACTCCCCAATTTCTCTTTTTTATATATCTTTACGTTTAAAGTCATAACGACTCCAAAAATGCAAAAAAAATTATTATGCGCACTTATACATGTGTGAGTGAATTGGACCGCAGGGACCGGTAAAAATAAGCAGGGAATTATTATCGCGAACCACGGTTTTCTCAGCTTACTCTAAACCAAATCTTTTGAACCTCAGCCATAATAATTAGGACAATAGCCTCTAAACCTGCAGCAAATTTCATTCAATTATACTTCGGAAGTTATTCGTAAAAAATTAAAAAAAAATCTGGCGTGACTGGTTGCACAGCACACAACTTTATCTGACCTTCGAAAGTTGTATTCTGTGCTTGTCACAACAGATTTTTTTGTGTCGACACATATTTAGTTTCCGACAGTACGGTACATTCGAATTTTAAGATGTACAATTTATAAGTATGGGAAAATATTTATATTTTGTTACCATAACAATCATTTCTCCTATTCTTATGAAGTACAAGAGTAAAGTCGTCTTCAGAAGATTTCAATGGCAAAATGAGATTATACATTTTAAAGAGCATCTAAAAAAAATTGATTTATTAATTTTAATCAAAATCCTTGGCGCGAATTTTGAGAAAATCGAAAAAAACTGAAAAAGTGCATCAGTAATTTACTAGTACTCTTTGGCCGATTTTGATTAAAAGCTTATTTTCAAGCCTCAGGGGGTGCCTGACTTAAATATAAAATTTCCACCTCCTAGCTCTTATCGTTGTAGAGATATTTTGTTCACAGTCATACACATACACACACCGGCGAACCACTTTTTTTGGATTCAAGGGACCTCAAAACTTGTATATCCATCAAAATCTCGACATAGAATTTTTGACATGAATCCAATACTTTCTCTCTATATATTACCATATATAGGTAAAAGAAAATTAAAAATTGTCTTTCAAACTGTTTTCGTAACATGGTCTGTCTGTATGTATGTGTGTGTGTGTGTGTGTCTGTGAACAAAATATCTGAAGAACGAAAAGAGCTAGGAAGTTGAAATTTTATATTTAAGTTAGGTACCCCCCCCCCTGGGACTTGACACGAAGCTTTTAAACAAAATTAGCCAACAAGTACTTTACTGAAGCACTTTTTCACTTTTTTTTTCGATTTTCTCAAAATTCGCTCCAACGATTTTTTTTAAATTCAAAATTCAATTATTTTTTTAATGACAAGTACACAACTTTCTCTTACCTTCGGTAATCGAAAGTTGTGTGCTGTGCAACCAGTCACACCAGATTTTTTTTACTTTCTCCTATATATTTGATTTATAATATTATTATAGGGCTAGAGACCTAAAAAAAAATGTCAAATATTTATGTGATCCTCTCTCTCTCAAGAGGATAATAATTCTATCTGAGTATTATTAATTTCAAACAACCCCTCATGTTAATTAAAGTTTACTTAATTAATTCTTTAATCAGATAAATTTACACACACGGTAACATACATCTTGTTAAATTAATTGGCAGATATCGGAGAGTGTTTTTGTTGTTATTGATTTTGAATATAACGTTTATATATATACAGTATGTATATACATAGTATATCACCTGTTGATTGATGGTCGGTGGAAACGGTCAAAAATATCTCCTCGATAAATTAGATATTATTAATCTTAGTCATTTTGACTGAATGAGATTATTATTAGTCTACTATATATCAGAGGAAAGATGATGATAATTTTACTCTCACTTGAAGGATTATCGAATTTTCACACTTTTGATTTTCTAAAAAATTTATCTATTTATTCTTCTTCTGTCCTCTCCTTATTCCTGCGATGCGGGGTCGGCGGACTTTACTTTCTCCCGCCAACCCTATCATGCGCTTTTTTGTACTATTTTTTTTATTTATCGTCAAGTTGCAAGTGCAAATTACATTTTTAAAGCTTTAAAATTATTCTTTAAGCGTGCGCGCGTGTAAATAAATACTCTGATTATGTTTAGTGCAAATTTAAAAAAATAAAAATAAAGTAGCTATAATATTTTTTAAGCGGAATAAACAACTAGAATATTAATATGATTCAAGGGTGAATAAAAATTTTTGTTACTCTCAATCTCTTTGATAATGATTTTAAAATGAGATTGTTGTAGAAACAATTAAATTAAATAATCTCTAATCATGTTCGAGCAGTTTTTCGAATTGCATATATCGTATTATTACACTTTAAAGTGGTAAAGTTCAAACCTCTTCCATACCTATTTAATCGTAGATATGTGGTTTGGAAACATCAATGTTAGGTCTTTTCATTTAATTGTTATTTAACACGTTTTATGCCTAAATTAAATTTTTGACGTGACAACGTCTTACAAATCATGTGTCTATAGCGGCATGTTAGAGGGGCTTGCACGAAAAAGTTTATTGGCTTGAATAACTCCTCTGTCTTAAGAGGTATAATTATGAGAAATATACGGTTAGAAAGAATGAGTTTTCAGCTAAAGATTTCACCATTTATTTTTTTCCTATCATTTTATTTTACCGCGCTGCGGTAAATTCTAATTTGAAATTTTAAACCCCAGTAGATTCCGAACGGCTAATCAGATCAGACTAAATGAGATGTCATTTAGAGCAGAAAGATAACCTCTAATAGAATAAATAAAAAAATCCCGAGTAATTAACTCCAAAATTGGTTTTTTTCTCGAAAAACCTCATTTTTTAGGCAAAAAAATATCGAAAAATAGCTCTAATTGTGCAACGCATAGCGACTTGACCATAAAAGCTACATTAAATCTAAATATAGTTTTAGAAAGAGTGGTTCAATACCCCAGGGCTTTTTTTCTTTTTTTTTGATATGACGTCATTTTACCGCATGAGAGCACTCGGCGGGATTTCGTTTTTCGAAATTTTAAACCCCTGTAGATTCCGAACGGCTAATCAGATCAGACTAAATGAGATGTCATTTAGTGCAGAAAGATAACCTCTAATAGAATAAATAAAAAAAATCCCGAGTAATTAACTTCAAAATTTGTTTTTTTCTCGAAAACCCTCATTTTTACTTTCTCTTACCTATGTATATATGTAATATATATATAGAGAGAAAGTATTGGTTTCATGTCAAAAATTCGATGTCGAGATTTTGATGGATCTTCACGTTTTGAGGTCCCCTGAATCCAAAAAAGTGGTTTTCGCGACATGGTCTGTCTGTCTGTCTGTCTGTCTGTGTGTGTGTCTGTGTGTGTTCAATTTTAAGCATGAAGGAATTGAGCTATGAGGCTGAAATTTTATATTTAAGTTAAACACCCCCGGGACCGACAAAATAAGCTTTTAATCAAAATCGGCCAAAAAGTACTAGTACTTTACTGATGTACTTTTTCAGTTTTTTTCGATTTTCTCAAAATTCGCTCTAACGATTTTGATTAAAATTCAAAAATCAATTATTTTTTAGATGCTCTTTCAAATGTATATTCTCGTTTTGCCCTCAAAATTGTTTGAAGCACACTTTACTCTTGTGCTTCATAGGAAAGATAGAAGAAATAAATGGTTGCCATGGTAACCGAATTTAAATCTTTTTCTTTTTATTAGATTAAAAATCAATTATTATTTAAACGCCCATTTTTTTTTTTCGGAGAAAACATATCTCTCTCTCTCACAAAACTATCTTCTCTCTTTCTACGCGTTTTAAATTTTTCTACCTTATCTTCGCATTTGGCCAATGTTAATTTCCTATAGGGATTTGTATGTTAATTTCGATTCAAAAGGGGGTCCCCTTTGGAACTTTTTACGCATTTAAAATTTTTTTTTTCAATTCTTATGAAATTTTGTATTTATTTACGAATCTATATTGTGTATAAAATGTCCAAATATGAGATTAAAATTTTGAAAAATAACCATAGTTTATTTCAAACAATCAACATTTAAAATGCAAGTTTGAAACTAAGGTGCTATGGGAAACTAAATATATATCGACACAAAAAATCTGGTGTGACCAGCACAGTGCACAACTTTCTCTTACCGAAGGGTAAGAGAAAGTTGTGTGCTGTGCGCCAGTCACACCAGATTTTTTAAGCATATGTCGCCCGAAATGGATAAAAGTTTGGCCACACCTGTCATATATTGTTTCAATGAAAATGTTTGAACATGTTTATTTATGAAAACAAACTACTAGTAAAAAAAAAAAAAATAAAAACAATACTTTCTCTCTTTATATTTCAATATAGGTAAGAGAAAAAAAATTTTCTTGAAATCAAGCAAAAGACGTTGTCACGTTAAAAAGCCACCGGCTGTGTAGAAGACACACCTAACACCTATTTTTTTTTAATATCAATTAGGCCTATATTAAAAAACAGGAGTTATGGTACTTATATCCACTAAAATTTAGTTATGGACATAGTCTCATAGACAAAATTTTTTTTTCCTATAATCATTTTTGTAATAATTTATATGCTCTTGTTTGACAGGTGATGATTGTTGTTTAAATTCAATTTTGATGACCAAATTTGGAACTATAATTAAATAACGTCAAAATTAGGGGCAGATTGTGTCATATGATCTCGAAATATTAGATTTTTATAGTTTTTGCAATTATTTCCATCTTTAAATGTCAATTATTTTAAATAGAGCTGCTGGGTGCATTTAAATAAAAATAAATTGCAGAGGAGAAAAAATTAATTTGAGATTTTTATTTCTTACTATGATTCAATAAATGATATGTGCACGTTCTTACGAGGGGGAAAAAAATATTAGATATTACTTTAGTCGTAAATTTTGGAATTTTAAGAAATATAACTGAATTCTTGAGGAAACTTTTAATGCTCTCTCTGAATTCAATAAAAATTGATCCTCAGATTTTAATTTTTGGAGTTCTTGAATTTATTACTAAAAGCTCTATCAAATTATAATATTTAAATAAATTTGTATTAGTGTAGTTATTATGATTACAGCTTAGCCACATTAAATCGACAATCTAAATTTTTTTTATTTTACAAGAGTATATTAGATGACTTTTTCTTAGGGGCTGAGAATTTGAAAACTTTTTAATCAATTAATTAAAAAAAAAAAAAAAAAATTAGCCTATCTGTAAAAAATAAATATTTTTACTCGACACAGATGATTTCTACTAATATCGATTAAAATCTTCAGATTTTTAACCATTAAACGTTAACGTTTCTTCATTAATTTCGTCGATAGAGTTAAATTGAAATTACAAAAGTATATTTTGTAATGATTAAATGATTTAGACTTTCACTATTATTTTTCTTTTTTTTTCTAAAAACACTCACACTTTTTTCTCATTCACACTCACATTCACACAGTCGGCAACTCAGGTCATATAAGACTTTTGACGAAATCCTTTATTTGAATATATATGTTTTGGGGTCCTTATTTAATCTATTTGGTATCCAAATGGCCTAAATAAAATCAACGGACTACCTGGGATCCGAACCCGCGACCCTTGGAATACAAGTCAGGCGCGCTGCCAACTACACCAAGCCCGAGGGCTTTCGCAATTATTGTTGTTACAAATAAAAAGACATTTTTTGGTTTAAATTGTATTTTATTTTTAGCAAATAATAATACAGAAAGTTTGTTATTAATTCAGATTCAGATTCTTATTCCAAATTTCTGCTAAATATTCTTTAAGCTGGCCTTGGAAAAGTTTTTTGAAGTTTTTTTTTTTTTATTTTTCATTAGTAAGGCTTGAAATTTAAAGAGCTCTCCCCTCTGTTGGAAGCTTTAACATTTGTTACCAATTCTTTAAAACAAAATCTTTTTTTTTTTTCTTTCTATTCTGTATATCTACATTTCTAATAAATAGAGAGAAAGTATTGCGATCATGTCAAATATTCAATGTCGAGATTTGGATTGATATTCATGTTTTTAGGTCCCCCCTGAGAACAAAAAAAGTGGGTCCCGCAAATTGGTCTGTCTGTTGGTAACAATTTTAAGGGGTAAGGAAATGGGCAACGAGGTTGAAATTTTATATTTAAGTTAGGTACCCGTCCGGACAGTTGGTGATAGGCTTTTAAAGAAAATCGGCCAAAAATTACTAGTACTTTAGTGATGTACTTTTTCTGTTTTTTTCTATTTTTCTCCAAAAAATTGGCTCCACGGAATTTTTTAAAATT
>JAKCPI010028861.1:0-15793 GCA_023213315.1 Euborellia annulipes | reverse complement strand
GTATTAGTTAACATATCAGCTGACCGATGCTACTGCCGCTAAGATTCTCTTCGACGAAGATGGTCAATGTCACGTAGTCTTCTGGGAATACAAATAGAGTTCTTGACATAACCCCACAGGAAAAAATCTAATAGTGTTATGTTCTGGGCTTTATTGGAGACCATGCGGATTGGGCCACCTCTACCCCATCCATCTTGCTGGGAAACGGGCATCTAAGGCTGAGCTCCCATTTATGCCGTGGGGTTTTGTCAAGAACTCTGTGTATGCAGAGAAGACACGTGACATTGACCATCTTCGTCAGAGAATCTTAGCGGCAGTAGCATCGGTCACCTGATATGTTAAGGGAGATTGGTCCACAAATGGATCGCATATCGAGGTGTTCTAGTGGTAAAAAAAAAAAAAACTTAATTTTTTCATTTAATGTATTAGTCACTGGAATATGTATATTTTACATTAAATAACAGTTTCTTAAAACTAGGAGTTCTTTTTCGGACACCCTATATATGTAGATAAATGGACGATACTTTGTATAAAGGAATCATGCGCCATTATGATCAAATTGAGATTAGACCGCCATCTTGTAAGAAAAAAGAACCTATTTTATGTATTGGGGTCCAGGCATTCTTATTTAAGCCATTTGGTATCCAAATGGCTCCTAGTTCCGACCCAGAATACAAGAGTAAAGTGTGCTTCAAACAATTTTGAGGGCAAAATGAGAATATGCATTTTAAAAAGCATCTAAAAATAATTGATTTTTGAATTTTAATCGAAATCGTTAGAGCTCGCTCAGGAGCCCACATCTTGTGGGTACGTGGATGGCGACCACGAGCCGCCCGAGGCATTCCTTCTGTTTTTTTGTATGTCTGCCTCTTCCTTCCTCTTTTCAACAGGCGTCAGACCGTGCGACAGGCCGGCGTTCGCAAAAACGTCTGATATATGGGATTCGAGGGAAAAAATGAGGCCGGCCGACCCGCATCGCTGGAATAAGGCGAGGATTGAAGAAGAATCAAAATCGTTAGAGCGAATTTTGAGAAAATCGAAAAAAAAGTGAAAATGCGCATCAGTAAAGTACTAGTACTCTATGGCCGATTTTGATTAAAAGCTTATTTTCACGCTCCTGGGGAGGGGGGGTGTCTAACTTAAACTAGCTCAATTCCTTCATGCTTTTTTTTTTTTTTTTTTTTTTTTTTTAAACATTCACACTTTTTTCTCATTCACACTCACATTCACACACACATTCATGCAGTCTTTTCGGCAACTTAGGCCATATAAGACTTTGACGATAACCGTTGTAGAGAATATATCTATTGTGGGGTCAGGCATTTCTATTTAAGTCATCTGGTATCCAAATGGCTTAAATAAAATCATCGGACTGCCTGGGTCCGAACCCGCGACGTTTGGTATAGGAGGTAGGTGCGCTACTTACTACGCCAAACCCGGGGGCTCCTTCATGCTTAAAATTGAACACACACACCCACCCACAGACAGACCATGTCGCGAAAACCACTTTTTTGGATTCAGGGAGCCTCAAAACGTGTATTTCCATTAAAATCTCGACATCGAATTTTTGACATGAATCCAATAAAAAAAAATCTGGTGTGACTGGCGCACAGCACACAACTTTCTCTTACCTTCGGTAATCGAAAGTTGTGTTCTGTGCTTGTCACACCAATTTTTTGTGTCGACATGTATTTAGTTTCCGACAGTACGGTACATTCGATTTTCAAGATGTAAAATTTACAAGTATGGGAAAATATTTATATTTTGTTACCATGGCAACCATTTCTCCTATCTTTTCTATGTAGTACAGGAGTAAAGTGGTCTTCAGAAGATTTCAATCACAAAATAAGAATATACATTTTAAAGAGAATCTAAAAAATAATTGATTTTTGAATTTAAAAAAAAATCGTTGGAGCAAATTTAGAGAAAATCGAAAAAAACTGAAAAAGTGCATCAGTAAAGTACTAGTACTCTTTGGTCGATTTTGTTAAAAAGCTTCGTGTCAGGTCCCATGGGGGTGCCTAACTTAAATATAAAATTTCAACCTCCTAGCTCTTTTCGTTCTTGAGATATTTTGTTCACAGACACACACACACACCGACAGACAGACAGACCATGTCGCGAAAACCACTTTTTGGATTCAGGGGACCTCAAAACGTGAAGATCCATCAAAATCTCGACATCGAATTTTTGACATGAATCCAATACTTTCTCTCTATATATATATTACATATATACATAGGTAAGAGAAAGTAAAAAAAAAAAATGACAAAAAGTTTCTTACACAATTGCAGAATTCGACTTTTTGACGAGTTTTGTTGGCACACTTCAGCTGTATTTCTGAACGAAACGCGATTCGTTCCTAATAAGCGGCTCGAAGTGCCTAATAAACTAAATAAATCTAGCTGCAATTTTCTCTTTTCTTTTAAGATTATGTCAAACAAAAATGTTTGGGAAAATAGTAAAATATCAAGTACCGTAAATAAATAAGTAGTATTGTTAGTAGATCGCCCTAAGGATGATCAATTATATTATAAGGACGTCGGCCAAAAAAATGAATACTTTTGCGTATTATCCGTTTATTTGTAGATATTTCGATTCCAATGGTATAGAATCATCCTCAGTACAATCAACAGATGTTTGCAAATCGTTAACTCTTCCCATCCAAGATGACAAAACAGCTGCGCATTCCATGAATGCAATTTTCATAATCCTAGATAGATATATACCCATAGATTATGAAAATTGCATTCATGGAATGCGCAGCTGTTTTGTCATATTGGATAGGAAGAGTTAACGATTTGCAAAACATCTGTTGATTGTACTGAGGATGATTCTATACCATTGGAATCGAAATATCTACAAATAAACGGATAATACGCAAAAGTATTCATTTTTTTGGCCGACGTCCTTATAATATAATTAAATAAGTAGTAGTTTGTGTCTCGGCTAGAAAAAAGGCCGCCGACAAGATGTCGAGGTGTGGTTGGATCACCCCTGTTCGGAAACTCCTTTTAGGTGCAGGGTTTTTAAAATAAATAACTTTATCGTCTAAAGCTATTAATGAAGTTTAACTTTATATTAATTTTTTTTTTTTTTTTTTTTGTCATTAATCAGACCACTCCAATTCATTATTCTTTGATATATTTTCCTCAAAGATTTAAGTTCTCTAAGGTAAAAAGCCCTTTTGTGTAGACTGATTTCTATATAAAATCTTTTCTTGGTGGCTGTTTAAACTTTTTTTTTCTTAATCCTTTTATTGTCTGTTTTACTAAAAGAGTATTTTTCATTAAGTTTTCTGCTTAATCTTTTCATTAAGATTGTTTTTATTGACTTTTGTTTTAAATAAATAAAAGGAAAGAGAGAAAAAAAATTAATAAATGAGAATTAAGTTATAACGGAGATAGCGTTTATAAGCCCCATTATATTGAATACAATCAATGAACAGGTTAAGTAATACTTAAAGTGACGAAAAAGTTTTATCTGCCACCAAAGACTTAATCAAAAAATTTTTCGGGTTCACAAATTCATTTGTTCATATTTACATGTTTTATAATGACACCTGTATGATTTTGTTTTGATTTTTTATTAAAATTAACGAATATTTTCTATTTCTTCTGTGATTATTTCAAAAACTATTCAGTTATCGGAAAAATGTCAATGAATAAAAACTTTTTAAAATTGAGTATTTTATCATAATATAACAAAGAAATTGAAAATTTCAAAATTTTTGAAAAAACTTTTTAAGTTAAGTACTACTTCCAAGTGACGTATTTACTCCAAAAGTTGATAGAAATCTACAATTTTAGTGTAAGGAGCATATACCAAATTTCATCGATCTAGCTGCTTTGGTTTTTAAGCAATCGTGTTCACACACACACCCAGACGTAATTCCAAAAGAATATACGAGAAAGTCTCGGGGAAGTCAATCCCCATATTTTTTTATAATATTTAATAAAGTTAGCGCCCCTGAGCAGATGTTCAGAGAGGAAACATAAGCTTCTCGTGGATAGGGTTCGCTTTTTAATTCAATTGAAGTCCATTTTTTTCGACCAGTGAGTGTACTTGTACTTTTTCTTTGATGACGTTTTTATTAATAATTTCGTTAATAATTAACAGATTTTTATGAATGAATAATTTTTAGAAAGCCAAAGAACTATAGAATATCGTAAATATATGTTTTATCATACAGGGATATCTAAAATAGTATAAGGGGTGACCAAAGCAAATAAAATCTTGAAAATTTCGATTTTTCTAAACTTTAAGCCGTTTGCGGCACGTCTAAATGACCTCCGATTGGGATGAAACTTAAATTTTATATGTATTATAGCTATCTGTATATTTTTAAAGGGGCCTTAAAAATATCCAGGTAATATAAAATTAGAGCCGCTTTAGAGCACATTTTCTATTGAAATTTTATTTTCTCTATAGCTCTAAAATCTGACATGATGGGGCAAAACTGATGGCATTTTTGGAAATAGCGCTACCCATATACCCAGAAATAGCTTCAAATTCTCAGTCAACAAAAAGGTATAGGTCCTTGTCTCAAAGTCATAGATCTAAACAAAAAGAAAATGAGAGTGCTTGGATTGAAGTGAAACAGCAGCGACGCACAGCTGTCTGTTTCTCACTCGTTTTACTAAACTCGGCTCCTCCGAGTTTAACCCAATGGGGTTTTCACCTCCGAGGTTAAAATGTATAACGAGAAAAGCAACTAAAGTATTAATATATTCTTCTTTAAACTTCTTTAAATTAGAACACAACTTATAAAGCGTAAAAACTATTCTTCCAAAGAATTTCAATACTTATTAATTAATAAATAAATCTATAATATAAATTCACCATCGAAGTGAAAAAATATTTTGTTTGTGGTCCGCCAAAGGCAGTTCCCCCAGCTAGTTTTATACAATTTCCGAAATAATGCCAATTATATTCTTGGGGTCATTTTTTTTAGAAATAATTCTGACACCAATTTCTAATTATAATTTTGGCCAATTATCTAGAAAGGGCGAGAGAGAGAGAGAGAGAGAGAGAGAGAGAGCATAAAGAGCCCTCAATTAATAGCCGACCCCAGAGAAGTTTCAAAGTGGTACTCTCATCTCGTCTTTAAAGGAGACCTCGTTGCTAATTAAATTTATAATTAGAAATGGATCTAAGAATAATTTGACTTACCTTTTAAGGAAAGAATTAAAATCGGGGAATCCCCCTCACCCTTCACCCTCTCTGAGTTTTTAAAAAATATACAATAAAACGATCCAGAAAATACAAAAGAAATTTTGTAACTATCAAGTCCTCGGGCTTGGTGTAGTTGTTAGCGTGCCTGCCTTATATACCAAGGGTCGAGTGTTGGGATCCCAGGCAGTCAGATGATTTTATTTAAGCCATTTGGATACCAAATGGAGATCCTGAGTTGACGGGCACGTTTTGTCCACCAACAAAAAAACATACTCATAAAATATTAAATAGGTTATATCTATTAATATTTTTACAACAATACATAATTATGATAATAAAATAATAATTATTATAGACAAAAAAATAGGATTTGCCCTCCCCTTATTAACAGCAATAATACCATTTGGATACCAAATGGCTTAAATAAGAATGCCTGGACCCCAAATAAATATGTATTATATAAATACGTGTATCGTTTAAAGCAGTGTTTCCCAACCTTTTGAAGTCCACGGCACCCCAAAGGTGCATTGGGAATAATATTTCACACTAGCGGTACCCTTCCTTTTTTTTCCCTATCAAATCGAAATTTTTTTCCACCCTGGGGCAAATTTTTTTTTCTTATGTAGAAAGATTCTCAACGAAGTTATTTCTTATCGAACTTGCTGCAGCTTCTTTCGTTTCACAGGTTTTCGGTGTTAGGAATAAAACAATTTTAAAAAAACTATTTTATTTTTATTTTTTCAAGTGGGCCGACTGAATGCATTTTTAACAGTTTCGAATCAAGATTCGTCTTCAGGGCCTGGAAATTTTTACACATATATATATAATTCGATTTACATTCAACTTTTTTTAAAAATTCTTTACATATTAATAAGTTAACTTCCATCAAATAAAACTGTCCCTTCTTTATATAAAAAAATCAAATCGACCTATTTTATTTACCTTGCTTGAGGAGAATCCTTATTTAATATACTTAAAGTAATATTCATTAATGATAACCAATGTTGGAAGCTTTATAAAAATTTTTTTATATATGGGTTTAATCTGTTATTAAAGGAAAGAAAAATTGGTTAATTACAATTTTGAGGTTAACATATATAGATTCAAGAATTACCTCAGTTCAAGATATATATAAGTCACGTTAATTAAATTTTTTAAAAACATCAATCATTTCTCGAATATATTTCATACATATATATATAAACCTTTACAATTTATTATTATAAAACTTTTTTTCGAGAACAGAGAATTTTATTTTTGCTTTCTGACAATTTTTATTACGCATTAATTTTTTTCCCTTGCGTGAAAATCATTTGACCTGTTTTTTGGCAAAGCTTAGTTTTTTCCGATCTACGGAAAATTTTGCCGCTTCTATTTTAATCATTTGACCTTTTTTTTTTAGCAAAACTTTATTTTTTGCCTCTTTATTTTATTTTTTTTATCTAAATATCTCGCGGCACCCCTTAGGCATTCTCGCGGCACCCTTGGGTGCCGGGGCACACCGGTTGGGAACCACTGGTTTAAAGTCTTAAATGGCCTAAGTTGCCGAAAAGACTGTGTGTATGTGAGCGTGAATGAGAAAATAGTCTCGAGTTCAAAGTTTCGTCTTCTGTTCTGGGAGTGACAGTTACATCTGATCTCTCCTGGAGCACCCACATCTCTTCTGTGGTTAAATCTACCGCAAAGAAATTAGGTTTCCTATTCAAAACGAACCGTTACTTTTCCTCCCAACAACTCCTAACACTCTATAAAGCCCAAATTCGGCCGTGTCTTGAATATGGTCTCTCCTCCTTGGACGCCTTACAGAGGCGTGCAATTAGACTCATAGGAGATTCTACCCTTACCGCATCCCTACAGTCACTAGATCATAGAAGAAACGTGTCTGTACTCTCTCTCTTCTACATGGTCAATGCTCTGCCGAATAAAAATCAATTATCCCACCCAAAGCAACATATACACGGAACACAAGGGAGGCATCGTCCCAGCATCCCTATGCTGTTCAGATCACGACTAACAGAACTAGTCAATTCCAATCTTCAGTTTTCCCCATGACAGAACAAGCTCCCTGCGTCTATCTTCCCTAAAACGTACAATCTTCAGACTTTCTCAACAGGCATCTTCTCGGTTCCCGCAGTTGAGTTTCCCCTTTATGCTTCTCCTGTATTTATTTATTTGTATATTTATGAAAAAAAAATTAGATCTGAAGATTGTTCTTGCCCGGCTCGAAAAGTCATCTGAGAAAGACTAATAAAATAAATGAAATTATTACTAGCTGCATCATCTCATTATTTAAATCTTCCAAAGGCAGTAATTAAGACGTTTGTCCCGAGCCGTGGACCAAATTTCATAACAATCCGTTGAACAGGTGATCTATCCTCGACTGAGGGCCAGGAGGTGAACCAACTCTGAAAAAATTAATTTAAAAAAATAAAAATTACAATTTGTTTGTTATGTGAGCATGTGCAAAAAAAAAATAAAAATAAAAAAATATTTTTCCACCATCCCACGGACATGCTAATTTATATAATCTTTTTTTAATTTACAAAAAAATTAGGAAGGGAGAACAAAATAATAATAATAAAAAAAACTTCCACTTTTGTTTTCCATTATATCAACATACGTGTGTTAAGTAGAAATGGAGTCGTTTATAATTATCAAAAGTATCCTCTTTCTTTTATCAATGCAAAAAAAAAAAATAATAATAATTTAGAAAAGTGAGATAAGAGAGAATAAAAAAAAAAAAACTGATGATTAAGGTTGCTCGGACATTAAAGCACTTTATTAGATTAAAAGCTAATTTTTTAATATGTTATTAATCACTATCAAATACGTATAAAATAAAATTTTGAAGCAGATCTGACCCAGGGGTATCGTGTAATTAATTTTTAAAAAATTGAAATTTAACATGTAGTCTACGGGGAATAACGACGAAATTCACACATATCGAATTATATAGGCATCTGTGCAATATGTTAAAAAACACAAAACTTACATTTTTATCAATTCACTTCCGAGGGATACGTTAAAAATAAAATCAAAAGTTTCTGCCGAAGGCTTTTAAAGATATTTTAACATGAAAGTCAAAAAATTCCCGAAAATGACAGTCGCCAATATTTAAAAAAAATCTGGTGTGACTGGCGCACAGCACACAACTTTCTCTTACCTTCGGTAATCGAAAGTTGTGTTCTGTGCTTGTCACACCAGATTTTTCGTGTCGAAATATATTTAGTTCCCGACAGTACGGTACATTTGAATTCAGATGTAAAATTTATAAGTATGGGAAAATATTTATATTTTGTTACCATGGCAACCATTTTTCCTATCTTTCCTATGAAACACAAGAGTAAAGTGGTCTTCAGAAGATTTCAATCGCAAAATGAGAATATACATTTTAAAGAGCATCTAAAAAATAATTGATTTTTGAATTTAAAAAAAAATCGTTGGAGCAAATTTTGAGAAAATCGAAAAAAACTGAAAAAGTACATCAGTAAAGTACTAGTACTCTTTGGCCGATTTTGATTAAAAGCTTATTTTTCCGGTCCCGGGGGTGTTTAACTTAAATATAAAATTTCAACCTCGTAGCTCAATTCCTTCATGCTTAAAATTGAACACACACCCACCCACACACCCACACACCCACCCACACACCCACCCACAGACAGACCATGTCGCGAAAACCACTTTTTTGGATTCAGGGGACCTCAAAACGTGAAGATCCATCAAAATCTCGACATCGAATTTTTGACATGAATCCAATACTTTCTCTCTATATATATATTACATATATACATAGGTAAGAGAAAGTAATAAGGAAGTCTCCAGAGTCAGACCAGCCTGGCAACGTTCAAAAATTAATACTTAAAAATTTGATTTGTATTTATATTCTGGTAAACAAGAACCGAATGCAACTTTAAATTTCTGAAAGTAAGAAAAAAATTGTGTGCTGTGCGAACACTTACACCAGATTACTCCCTCACCCCTACCCCGAAAATCTTCTCTGGATCCGCTCTTAACCAATTTTATATTTTAAAGTAGAATAAACTTTTACTTTACCTGTTTCATTAAGTTTATAATCAAGTTGATACACGCTCAAATTATAATTTTAATATTCAATTATTTTACGAGCTTAATATTTATTTACTGTACTATAAATAATTTGTTAGTAGATTAGTTAAATTAGTAAATATCTCTTTTTTTCACTCTCTATATAATTAATAATTTTCGAAATTGTACGCTTGGTTTATATTGAAATTAATAATATTGAAAACTAATTTTGCTTTGAAATATTGTTGCATTAAATTGCATTTAATAATTTATTTAATAGCTAAAAAAAATTATTAAATTTTATAATAGGGGGGCTCACTGGTGTAGTGGGCTAGGGTGCCGGCTTCTACAAAGAAGATCCGCGCTCAAACAAGGGCAGATCCAGTGATGTTTCTGGGGGGGGGGGTAATCTGATGTGACTGGTCGCACAGCACACAATTTTTTCTTAATTTCGGAAATTTAAAGGCGCATTCTGTACTTGTTTGACAGAATATAAATACAAATCAAATTTTTAAGTATCAATTTTTAAAATTTTACATTAAAAATAATTTTTTTTTCGAAAAAACAAAATAATTTTTGCTTGAAAGATTTTTTCGTTAAATAAAATTTTTTTTTTACTTTCTCTTACCTATGTATATATGTAATATATATATAGAGAGAAAGTATTGGATTCATGTCAAAAATTCGATGTCGAGATTTTGATGGATCTTCACGTTTTGAGGTCCCCTGAATCCAAAAAAGTGGTTTTCGCGACATGGTCTGCTCTGTGTGTCTGTGTGTCTGTGAACAAAATATCTCAAGAACGAAAAGAGCCAGGAGGTTGAAATTTTATATTTAAGTTAGGCACCCCCCATGGGACGTGACACGAAGCTTTTGAACAAAATCGACCAAAGAGTACTAGTACTTTACTGATGCACTTTTTCAGTTTTTTTCGATTTTCTCAAAATTTGC
Source organism: Euborellia annulipes (assembly GCA_023213315.1). Taxonomy (NCBI): domain Eukaryota; kingdom Metazoa; phylum Arthropoda; class Insecta; order Dermaptera; family Anisolabididae; genus Euborellia; species Euborellia annulipes. Next base: position 5,623 of record JAKCPI010028861.1, on the reverse strand, counting down.
CCCAACGATTTTTTTTAAAATTCAAAAATCAATTATTTTTTAGATTGTCTTTAAAATGTATATTCTCATTTTGTGATTGAAATCTTCTGAAGACCACTTTACTCTTTTACTCCATAGAAAAGATAGGAGAAATGGTTGCCATGGTAACAAAATATAAATATTTTGCCATACTTATAAATTTTACATCTTGAAAATCGAATGTACCCTACTGTCGGAAACTAAATACATGTCGACACAAAAAATCTGGTGTGACAAGCACAGTACACAACATTCGATTACCGAAGGTAAGAGAAAGTTGTGTGCTGTGCGCCAGTCACACCAGATTTTTTATATATAAAAACATTCACACTCACATTCACTCAGTCTTTTCGGCAACTTTGGCCATTTAAGACTTTAAACGATACTCGTATGTTTAATATATCTATTGGCAGTGGCGGATTAATGCAATTTTGTCGGGGGGGGGGGGCGTTTTTTTTTTTTTTTTTTTTTTTTTTTTTTTTAAGGACTTTGTCGGCATCTAAGGCCATTTAGACCCCTTTCCTATTTATTTAAATTGATTGGTAACAAATTCAATTGAAATTAAAGAGCGGAAATCATCATTTCTTTAGATTACTAGTTTTTATAACATTGTGAATTTCTTCTTGGGGGGGGGCGATCGCCCCCTCGCCCCCCCCCCTCCCTTAATCCGCCCCTGTCTATTGGGGATCCAGGCATTTCTATTTAAGCCATTTGGTATCCAAATGGCTTAAATAAAATTATCGGACTGCCTGAGGTCCGAACCCGCGACTTTTGATATAAGAGGTTGTTTAGCTCGCTAACCCCTACAGCAAGCCCCAAGGGCAACCATAGATTTATAAAATAATAAATAAAGAACAACAATTAAATCCAAAAAGATACAAATACTAAGAATATAAGAATTAGTCCAGTCAAATAAGCTCATCAAAGAGGCAAACTGCGGAATTTTTCCGAATAATAAAATTGGTACACACCTTTGTTTTGAAATTCTAAAGACTGGGAAAAAAAAGTATCATATAATCTCATGTCTGCCTCACAAGATATTCGAAGTCAAAGGTCACGAAAATCGTTTTTTTGTGATTATCTCATTTTCTATCGAAGATGCGTCATTTAAGATTATTATGAAACTTGTAGATAATAAAATTACCTACAATTTTCATTTGAAGCATTTTTTTGTATCTTCAACCGTTCTCGAGATAGAGCGCGGAGAGTGCAAGCGCGCACCCGTATACAGGTGTATATAGAGTAAAGGCGGAGCCAAGAATATATTTTATTATTTAAAGCTAATAATTCCATTGTTATTATTAAGCTATTATTTATAAATTTCTTTAATAAATTTATTTATAAGCCTAATTTATTTATTTATAACAAGTACTTCAGTATTTTACGGAGCAAAGTATATAGTTTGGTATGCTAAGTAATAATTAGGGCTCGGATTTCGCCCTATTTGTCTTTTTTTAGTTTATGGCTTAAAATACCTTTTTTTCGCAAAAAATTTATTTTTAATGTACAATTTTTAAAATTAATACTTAAAAATTTGATGTGTATTTATATTCTGGCAAACAAGTACAGAATGCGCTTATAAATTACCGAAATTAAAAAAAAATAGTGTGCTGTGCGACGAGTCACACCAGATTACCCCCCCCCCGAGAAACACCTCTGGATCCGCCCTTGGTGTCTTATCTCTATGTCAGATACATTTTTTTTTCAATTTTACAATATTTTTTCTCGCAAATCGTCCATTGTGTTTAAACTGATTTGCATTAAACATTGTAATATATTAAATAAAATAAAATTTAAGGCGTTTAAGATTTAAAATAAACAGCTGATGAATGCAATGTTGCCAGTTCTATATTACGTGAAAAACTGCTCAAGTCAAAAGTCATTCATTTATTATTTTTGGTAATTATATTATTAACTTAATACAATTATAAACTATGATAGGTCACGACTAAATTATAATAAGGAATTTTGGCATTCAAATTTTTAATTTTATTAAAAAAAAAAATTTAGATTCTATTATGACTTACGGGGTACTATCCGAACATCCTTAAAGGAAACGCAAAAAATTCAAGAAAATTCAGAATTTTCCCATTGAAAAGAATTGATTTTTGTCTTGCTTTATAAAAAATTGAAGCCTGCTAAAATTGATTAAATCCCTCAAATGAAAAATAATAAAAAGTATTATATAATTAAATTTTTCATTTTTTTTTTTAAAAGATCTGAGAAAGATCTTGGCACTCGGATCAAGAGAAACAGAGAGAAACTCTGCTATTTTAGGGATATATCTAAAATTCTTAAAGATATGATGGTTGCATTTTTTATTGCCTGAAAAGCGATGAAAGAAAAATTGGGGCACTTAATTAAGAAAGGGCGGGCCCGAGCAATCCGAAGGGGTCCAGGAGGGCGGATTGGCTAGTCATATATTTCATTAGACACCTTATACTGCCCTATTAGTCGGGGGGGGGGGGGTGGAGGGGGGAAAATCATCCTGAACCCCCCCCCATCGAAAATTTCTGGCTACGCCTATGTGATATGTATACGTTTCATGAAATTCTGAATAAAATAAGAAGCATTTGTTAGTGCCTATCAGGGGCGCCGGAACGAATTTGAATCAGGGGGGGGCAAAAAAATTTTTTTAGAAAATTAAAATAATTTAATATGTTTAAATAGTATAAAACAAAAACAAATCTACTATAAAACTTTAAAAATTTTAAATAAAATCACAATTTTAATAAAATTAAAATTTTAAAAAATTTGCTAGTGATTTTATCAAAAATTTTTGGAAAAAAATTTGGAAAAAAATGAATTTCTTACTCTTTTAATTTTTTTTAATTTAGAAGATTTTATTTTTCAAAAGTAAAAATATATCATTTTTAAAAATAAATGAAATAAACAAGAAATTTTGCCCCCCTCTGCCCCCCCCCTGTAGGATGCCAGGGGGGGCAATGTACCCTGCCCCCCCAGTTCCGGCGCCTATGGTGCCTATAATGCCTATTTTGGCCGATTCTGGGTTTTAGTGCCTATTTCATCTATAAATGCCTTTTTTAGTGCCTATTTTAAGTTCAAATAGCCAATTTCAATTTTTTACGAGCTATAGATGGCCTAAATTTAAAATTTTTTTGAATTATCAAGAAAATATTTCAAGGGGGGGGGGGGGGGGGGGGTAAGGGGGTAATTACCCCCCCCCTCTCCGAGATTTAAAAAAAAAAAAACTTTTTTTTTTCAAAAAAAAAAAAAAATTTATTTTTAATGTAAATTTTTAAAAATTAAGAAAAAATTATTGTGTGCTGTGCATGGGGGGGACAGCTCTATGGGAAGAATGATTATAAGTTTTTAGTTGTCTGATATGTGGCTAGATGGCAATACTAGACTAGTTAAAAATTTATCCTGTAGAGTTCGTTCCATTCGCCAACAATATAACATTTTTTCATGAGTTTAAATAAACAAATAAAAAAAAAAACATTATAAATTTGAATATAATAAAATTGTAACGTGCCCTACTCAATTATTCACCCGCAATTATTGCCCTTCGCATTCTATATGCTCTACGTGTTTTTAAAATGGGAAAGAAAGAAGTAAGTTCTTAATTATTTCATTATTTATTTATTTTTTTTTAAATATGTGACCGTCCACAATGGGGTTTTTAAATTACCCCCTTCCAAAAAAAAAAAAAACAGTGGGGAACCCTGAAAAATATTCTATTCATCAGAATCAATGTATTTTATATAAAAAATTTGAAAAAAAAAAACAAGACTTTAAACTCATTTTTCTCAAAACTAATATATAATCGTAATCCAGTTTCGATGCATTGTCAAGGGATGCTTTACAAAATACTTGCCTGAAAAGATATGGGGTAAATTATTTTGTTTTCCTGCAAAAGAAACGCTTCTCCGCCAGTGTCTTCAAAATCTAGATCTAAACGAATTAATTTCATTTACTGCAAGACAGATTAATAACAGAGGATATAGGGTTTGCCAACGGCATTTCAATGACACCCAATTCCAAAATAATTTACAACTTAAGCTTCTCAAGCAAGTTATTCCTCCACCGATTTGTTGTTACACTGTGCAAGAAGAAAAAAATACACGCAACATCCAAGCCAAACAATCTACTGGGAGTTAATTTTTTTTATTCGGTGAAACCTCCTAATTTTCTAAACAAAATAATAAAAAAATTTTTGCCAATTTACTTGTAGATTTCTTGCACCCTTCAAATAAAGGAATAATTAAAGAGGAGAAAAATCTAGACTACATAGATGACAATGTCCAAGAAGAGGAAGAGGCAACACTGAAAACATCCACGCCCAGCCTTTGCAGATTAATTATAATTTTTTTACAATTTGCAATAAATTTTTTTAACACTAATTTCTCTTTTTTTCATTTTCTCAAATAATTGTTTTAATCTTTTTTTTTTATTTTATCATACCGATAAACATATATATTAATATCAAGGGCGGATAGAGGGGGGGGGGGGCAAAGGATTTAATTACCCCCCCCCCCCCGAGATTTGAAAAAAATACTTTTTTTCAAAAATAAATTTATTTTTAATGGAAAATTTTAAAAATTAACACTTAAAAATTTGATTTGTATTTATATTCTGGCAAACAAGTGCAGAATAAGCCTTTAAATTACCGAAATGAAGAAAAAATTGCGTGCTGTGCGACCAGTCACACCAGATTACCCCCGTTTCCCCCGAGAAACACCTCTGGATCCGCCCTTGATTAATATACAGAAAATATTGAATAAATATCAAAAATTCAATACGAATTGGACGAAGTTTTCCTGTCCAACTATCACATCAGTATTTGAAACAAATTAAATTTTTCGTGCACTTTTTTTTTTTTAATTTATTTAAGGTCTTTTTCGGCATCTAAGGTGATTTAGACCCCATCCCTATTAATTTCAAATGATTAGTAGCCAATTCAAATTAAATAAATTTTTCTCGCTTGGGACGGGACGCGAACTCGGGACCTTAGGCACGAGAAGCTAATGTCTTCTCTCTGAGCCACGGGTCTCCCGCGCAAAATAATAGGTCGACACGCGTATAGAGGGCGCTAAACTTATAAACAATTTTTAACCTGGAGCTGTCCCATCTTGATTGTATGATCTGTGGTGCTGTGCGACCATTCACACCAGGGAAATAAGACATCAATTTTTTAACTTTTTTTATATTATTTCTTAAATAATGCCTTTTAAGTGCCTATTTTTACAATAAATGCCTTTTTAAGTGCCTATTTTAATAATTTTTAGTGCTTAGTTGCCTGCCTATTTTAAAGATTTTTAGTGCCTATAAATCCGAGCCCTAGTAATAATATTCTATTAAAATATGATTTTAATTATTATAATAACTTGGCTCCGCGTTTACCCTAAATACACCTGTGTACCGATGTGCGCTTGCACTCTCCGCGCTCTATCTCGAGAACGGTTGAAGATACAAAAAAATGCTTGAAATGAAAATTGTAGGTAATTTTATAATCTACAAGTTTTATAATAACCTTAAATGTCGCATCTTCCATAGAAAACGAGATAATCAAAAAAAAACAACCGATTTTCGTGTCCTTTGACTTCGAATATCTTGTGACACAGACACGATATTATATAAGACT
>JAKCPI010028858.1:0-11332 GCA_023213315.1 Euborellia annulipes | reverse complement strand
ATCACAATTAAATTAGTCAATTTTAATCATGATGATATTGACACCAAATTAATTTAAATACGAAAAATTACACAACTAAATTTAAAGATTGATTTAGTTTAAAGATTATTTTAATTTTAATTTATTGGAATTTAAAGGCTAGAGCTCACAGGGACCTGCTTATGACGTCACAGGGAGGTTTAATTACGCCGTCTCTATTCATTTTTCAACGACATAGATAAACAACACCTGTGTTTGTTCTTCAAATACCGGTATATACTTTTTTTCCCACCCCAAGCTCAATAAAACTAGAAAATAGAGTTTAAGAAATCCATATCTTGTGTGTGGGGGATAAAAGTTGAGCCGTTGCCTATTACGGCCAACAACAACATCTTGTGTGTGTCCAGCAGCAGCAGCAGCAGCGATCGACAAAGGGTGAGAAAACATCCGGTCCATGATAAGGGATGCTCTTTGTTGTTTGATATTACGTGCTGCCTGCCCTCTCTGTGTCTATTTATTCATATATATTTGCAGAGTTGATGGCTGTCTTTCAAAATATCATCATCATATGATTGATTGTATTATTTAAATTGCTGCTGCATAGATAGAGATATAGATAGATATTCAGCTAATATTTATACCTCTGTTTGAATATTTCAATCACTACGTGTAGCGAATATTTTTTTTTTTTTGTTTTGTTGGGTTTCTTGTTTCAATGTTACTAACAAGTTGTGAATTTATTTTTAAAGTGAAACTTTTATTTTATCCCCTCAAATTTTTTCGCTCTTCTATCAGCATGTCGCGTTACAAGCCGTGACGTCAAAGGCCGTGACGCTACAAGCCATGACGACAAAATTACGGAAAGTTTAAATTTAATATATATGACTAATTATAAAAAAATAATGTGAGATTTAATTATTAAATTTTATAAAATATAATTTTTAAAATAATTTAAAATGATTCAAATCTTCAATTACTAAATAAATATTTTTCTCAGTTTTTAACATGCGTCTATTGATTTCCCATTTTCCAATTATTAAGTAAAGATTAAAAACGCAATTTTAAAACCCTTAATTGAATAATTTTCTGAAAATTTTCAGTTAAACGCCCTACGATCCGAAAAAAAAGTTTCACTTGCATCGTGCTTTCATAAAACCACACAATGATTTTTTTGTCGTGCAGAGAGTGGACAAAATTATAGGAAAATGACAACTGGACTTAAGAATACATACAAAACACTCTGAGCATAGAGGTAAAAGTTTCTTTTTTAATTTTAATTGCAAGAACATACGGTATTTAATGGTTCGTTAAACGTTTTTGCTGCTTTAAACATTCCGCTAAATAATTTTGGGTTGCAAAAGCTTGTAAATGCTGTTTTTAATCTGAAATTCGGACCTTTAAACTATAAAGTATCCACTAATTTGACTTGTTTCATTGAAATAAAAAAGAATTTGGTGATTTAAAAATTATTTTGAAAAGATGGCAAAATTAATTAATTAATAACAAAAGAACAATGCAAATTTGTTTATTCTTTGACTTAAGCTCATTTTTAAAGGATCTAGATGCCAAGCGCGGCGAAAGCTCGGGATTGGTGACCCCGAGCAATCAGCGTATGGAATGCCCTTCGGTTGCCATCGGTACTTGTATTTAAAAAGTATTTAAATAAAGAAATAACCCCTAAAAATGGCCTATGTAGCCGGAAAGGGTTAAAAAAAATAAATATTTTACATCTTGAATTCTAATATATCGGCAGAAATTAAATATATGTCGACACGAAAAATCTGGTGTGACAAGCACGAAGGTAAGGGAAAGTTGTGTGCTGTGCGCCAGTCACACCAGATTTTTATAAATGAAAATATGTAGTATTTTTTTCTCTCTTTCTCCCTCTCGTTTGGTTATCCGTAAGGATCATTCTCAATGACCAGGGCTTGCGTTTGGTTGTCTGTCGTCTTCTTTTAGTCAGGATCACCAAACAAGATAAAGCATTGATTTATTCCCTCAGTGGAAAAGTCTTAGATTTATCCCTGTTCCATTGATTCATGGATGAATTTTTTTTTTTTTTGCCTTTTTCTTCCCTTGAAGACTTTCCCTATTTGGCTGGCTGTCTTTCCCCTTCCCCTCCCCCTACCTCCTCCACCACTTTTTCTTTTCTACACCTCTTCCATCCACCATCAGGACAAATCTATTCTGGCCAGAAAAGGTCGTCATGAATACGTCTATTGCTTGCTATTTATTTGATTTAAATCAGATATCCCAATTTTTTTTTTTATAAATTGCTTACAACAAAAAATGTATATTTTATTTATTATCTTACTGCGCCCCCTGGACCCTCCTCCAACGGCGGACCCTCGCCTTTTCTTAATCAAGTGTTGCAATTTTTCAGTCAAATCGTTTCAGGCAATAAAAATACATATCTGGCTTAGAATTTTGAAACATAATTTCGCACTCTAACAGAAGACGTTATGGAGAGGCTGGAAAAAATACTCGGGTCCCGAAATTACTATAACTTTTTGAGTTATTAATTCCTTAAATGCAATTTCTCCCATTGGAAATGTACAGTATAGAGAATTATTTATGTATTCTTTGCCTTTATGTATTCTATGAATGTAAACAAATCCTCAAAAAGGCACTGAATTTGAATGGAATAATAATAATTTCCTTCTCGCCCTCGGGTTTGGTGTAGTGTAGTGGCTAGCGTCTGGCTTCCTATATCAAGAGTCGCGGGTTCGGATACCAGGCAATCCAAGAATTTTATTTAAGCCATTTGAATACCAAATGGCTTAAATAAGAATGCCTGGACCCCCAAATATATATTAATAAATAACGCTCATAGGCTTAAATGGCCTAAGTTGTCGAATGTGTATGTGAATGGGGAAAAAGAGTGTTAAAAAATTTTCTTTCTCATCATCCAGAAAAGGCGAGGGTCCCATCCGCCGCACGCGGGCCCGATCCAGCTGGTGAGGATTCAGAGGGGCGGCTATTCAAAATATAAACGAGAATCCACCACGTGACAGATATGTCTGTGAGATAGAAAATAATAAAAGAACGAAGCGGATGATGCGGCTAGTAATTTAAAAATATTATTTCAATTGTACTTGTATCTATAAAAAAACAACTCTTTATTATTATAAGTAATTTCTTCTTCTTTCTCTCGTTTTTTTTTTTTTTTTTTTTTCATTTTCCCTCGGCAAGTAAGAAGTAATCGCACTTGAGAAAGAAAAATCCAATAATTAAAATTGTTTAAGTAATTTCTCATTCTGTTAAACTCAATCTGTTAATTCAATATGAAGAATAAAGAAGAACAGGAAGAAGGAATTTAAGCAAAAAGAAAAAAAAATATTATACTAAAGTAAATTTAAAGACCAATTCTGAAGATAAAAATTCTTCAATTTGGTCTTTTTACTTTCTCTTACTTCTATATATATATGTTAATATATAGAGAGAGAAAGTATTGGATTCATGTCAAAAATTCGATGTCGAGATTTTGATGGATATACACGTTTTGGGGTCCCCTGAATCCAAAAAAGTGGTTTTCGCGACATGGTCTGTCTCTGTGTGTGTGTGTGTGTTCAATTTAAAGCATGAAGGAATTGAGCTATGAGGCTGAAATTTTATATTTAAGTTAGCCACCCCCTCTGGGAAGTGATCCGAAGCTTTTAAACCAAATCGGTCAAAGAGTACTAGTACTTTACTGATTTTTTCACTTTTTTTTCGATTTTCTCAAAATTGGCTCCAACGATTTTGATTAAAATTCAAAAATCAATTATTTTTTAGATGCTGTATATTCTCATTTTGCTCTCAAAGTTTTTGAAGCACACTTTACTCTTGTACTTCATAGTAAAGATAGGAGAAATGGTTGCCATGGTAACAAAATATAAATATTTTGCCATGTTTATAAATTTTACATCTTGAATTTTACCAAATGGCTTAAATAGAAATGCCTGAACCCACAATATATATATTAATTACAACGGGTATCGTCAAAGTCTTAAATGGCCTGAGTTGCCGAAAAGACTGTATGAATGTGTGTGTGAGTGTGAGTGTGAATGAGAAAAAAAGTGTGAATGTTTAAAAAAAAAAAAAAAAAAAATCTTGAATTTTAATATATCAGCGGAAACTAAATATATGTCGACACGAAAAATCTGGTGTGACAAGCTCAGAATGCAACTTTCGATTACCGAAGGTAAGTAGATCGAAAGTGACCAGATGAAAAATGTATGGCCCTGGTGCGGGCGTGTATATCCCTGTGTGTTTCTTAAGGTTTACTATGCAGACCTGCTGCGGGTGTGTGGATCCCTCGATCATTTTTAATCATTACTTGAGGAAAGAAGAGGATGGTGTTTTTATTTTTTTATCTCTAGTTTCCAAATTGGAAATTAGACTTGTTCCCCTCTTCCCTAACGGATATATATGCATTTCTCTTGTTTTCTTCTACTCCTGTTTTACTCTCGTCGAGTCATTCGATAACGACATGCCTGTCTGTTTGGTATTTAAGATGACCGGGAGCGCGCGTTTGTTCGTGTTAAATTGGCAAAAACTTTATTTCACGCCTTGGCCCTTTTGCTGCTTGCTATCTCCGCCCCTCTCTTTTTCGTTCAGCAGCACACACATCCCCCCCCCCCTTTTCTCAATTTGATAAGAGCAACCGAGAGAGAGAATTGAAAGGGCCGACCCCCAGACAGAGGTCAAAAGATGGCCTTCAAAGGGCGGGTGGGGTGATGAACAAAAAAAAAAAAAAAGAAGGGTGAAGTCGTGCAAATTTCTCTCCTCTACAAGTTCTTGTGTCATTGGTTTCTTTGTTATGGCAAAGCGGAATTATAGAGACGAATATTTAAATAAATAAAATCAAATTTCTTGAAATATGAGATATTTAGGGAGAAAAATATTTTATAAATAATAGATATCTTATTTCAATCAAAATATGATGTATTTATTAAAGCTTTTCTGGTTTGAAATATTATTATAAAGAGAATTTTTAATTATAGACCACATTTTTGTATTAAATATTTATTAAAAATATATAAATACTGTACAACGTTTCGACTGCTTATTCTGCAGTCGTTATCAAGCACTGTGCACTTGCTCGGACTCAAGTGAACCAACTGTCATGTCCGTTTCGTGCCTTTTTATATACAGCGACGTCAGCGCCATCTGTCGGCTTTTCTGTGAAGTTAGATTCAAATTTTCCAACTATTTTCACTTATTTCCATGAAATTAGTCACAATTATCAAAGCAAGTGTTTACATAAAAAGCATGATGTTACAATAAGTTTCCTGAGTTTGATTTTAACATAGATGTTATAAAATATTATTTAAAATCTTATACTTGCTGAGATTTTTTTTTTTTTTTTTTTTAACATTCACACTTTTTTCTCATTCACACTCACACTCACACACACATTCACACAGTCTTTTCGGCAGCTTAGGCCATTTAAGACTTTGACGATAACCGTTGTAATATAATATTATCTATTATGGGTTCAGGCATTTCTATTTAAGCCATCTGGTATCCAGATGGCTTAAATAAAATCATCGGACTGCCTGGGTCCGAACCCGCGACGTTTGGTATAGGAGGTAGGCACTCTACCTACTACGCCACACCCGGGGGCTTGCTGAGATTACTTGTCATTAATTAAAGCAGATGAAGGGCTGGTTTTAGAAAGAAAAAAAAGCTTGATAAGGTTTTTCTTTTTTATTAGAAAACTTAACTATGGCCGACCAATATCGCATTTTTTCGTTTCGGTTTTGCAAAAATCATTTTCAAGGCCTAAAAAATTTGAAAATGGTTTTTGCAAAACCGAAACCAAAATATGCGCTATTGGTCGGCCATAGTTAAGTTTTCCAATAAAAGAAAAAATCTTACCAAGCTTTTTTTTTCTTTCTAAAACCAGCCCTTCATCTGCTTTAATTAATAACAAAGTAATCTCAGCAAGTATAAGATTTTAAATAATTTTTCTTGTCAAGTTTCGTAACAACAATGAAATACTAAATGAAATTTTGAACCCAGGAAAATAATCGGGAGGCAAGAGGTTCCCCATCCCGTACCATCCTCCTTAGCTACCAGATCTCAAAACATTACGATTACATTAAATTTGTATGCTAAGTTGATTGTTTTATTCATAAAAATTTGATCCCCATTAAATTAGAGATTAATTAAAATTTCAAATAGGAAGCCAGGGAGCAAGCAAGCACTCTTTTACTCATTTAGAGGAGAGATAATTGACTGTCCTAATTTGAATAAACATGTGTTTGCCTGAGAAAACCGCCATAAAGAAGAAGAAGAAGAAGAGGAGGCGGGGGAAAAAAAAGGAAGAACAGAGAGAGTGATTCTTGGGTGTCAGTTGACAAAACGAACACAAAATCATCTTCAATAAACACAAAAAGATATCATAAATAAAATCTCGGGTTTTAGGTATGATATATCAATCTGAAAATTGCTTTGATCTTTGAATAAAATATTTTAAAAAAATGTACTGATGCCACCATATAACTTGTAGAAATTATTATTGTTATTAATTTATTACATTACAGATAAACTATTTTTATACAATTTAACGTTTCGATGTAAGACACTGAAGAAGGCCATTGAAGGAATGATCGTAAAAAGTATCTTAAGGGCCCCTTACACGATCAATAATATTGACAATATTTTACCAGATTGACAATAATATTGAACGTGTAAGGTAAAAAAATTTGGAATGACGGGCAATAATGATGCGAATCCGGATATTTTGAACTCAATACATCAATACTGTAAAAATTGGACCAATAGAAAATTACGATAGATAGGCTATACTTTCGCGCCAATATACAATATTATATGTAATATAGTATAAACGGAATTTGGAATGACGGCCAGCAATGATGATATCCGAGTTTTTTGATTACGGCATGTCAATACTTCAATACTGCCCCTGCCCCCTTATGAGTTATAAATGAGTGGCCAATATTATATAAACTATTAGATATTGTGGAATGTCTGAGGAACAAACTTTTATTTATTTGTTTATTAAATGGTATAATAATATAATGCAGAAATGGAGATATCAGTTGGGATTATCTAGGTTCAAACATCTTATTCTGGGAGTTTTATTGAACCTAAATAATCCCAATTTGGCTGATATCTCCAATTCTACATTATAATCACATCACAGCCACAACCTCAAAAGCAATAATCTTTGATATCAATTTATGGTATAAAAATAAACATACAGCCGAATAGTTGGCGTTTATGGGGCATTTTGTGAGGTGTAAAACCCCATATAAAAGAACTCAAAGTTATAAAAATTCACACTTAGAGCGCCAGTGATCAAGTTAAGCAACACCTCTGGATACATATCCCCCATTTAAGATAATGTTTGATACTAATTTAAGCTTAATTACTGAATAGAATAAATAAATGCAATGTTGTGACTTGATGCACATAAATAATAATCAGAATTCGTATTTGATGCTGCTCTTTTCCTCGGATTATACTCAGGTAGGTAAATGAGTGTTTTTATAAATTAATTATAATTTACTATCAGAGGTTTTTGATGATGGTCTTATATCTCATTGAGCCTTCTTCAGAACCTTCCGTATTTTATTGATTTATTAATTTCTGGAGATCCCCCCAATCACTTTACATCCTGAGTATCGTCCGAGGGAAATACAGAATTCTGATAATCTCACCCGATCAGCATCTCACTATCTATAAATAATAATAATGTTTAATTATCTTACGTACAGATACAGAATCCAATTACATACAAATAAAAATTACAATATTAAACAAATACAGACTTTGTACAACTCTAAGCAAAGCTCGATGTTACTTGTCATGTATGGTAGTTGGTAGAAAAAGAATTTAATGGTAAACAAAGTTTTGTACTAGGAAACATTAGGGGTATTCATGATCTTGCGTTTTGTCTTAAATGTCCTAATTCGTAAACAGTTTAGCACAAAAGTTAACGAACGGGCCAAAAATAAATTTGTCCTATGTCTTATTTGATGACTATCGGTGAGATCGAACAACATGCATAACCTACTAAAAGTCTTTTCTTTTTAAAATTGTATCACATATCTCATTCATTTTTATTTTTAAATAAATAAATAAGAGAAACAAACAAAACAACACACTAAACCAGGGGTGGGCAAATACTTTTAAGCGCGGGCCAAAATGAAATTTTCAAAATGTCTCCCGGGCCGGAGGACTATACCGTGTACGCTTCCACACGCGAATGTTTGGGTGGAGTTTTTTCCCTGCCCAAATTTTTTTGACAAAAACACTATAAGTATCATTTTAAAGCATTTGGACAAAGAAATTTTACAGTTAATAATAGATAATAGTAATAATAAATTGTCTTACTTGGGTGTACAGGCGAACAATTTGTGCCCAGTAAATTATGTTCCGTAATTTTTAAAGAAAATGAAAGATTATAATCGAACATGTATGTATGTTGCATACATAAAAGTAGGGATATGGTTACGGCTGTTCGAAATTATAATACTCTCTATTATTTATATACTGTATTTCATTATTTATATGCACTCTACGCACACTAACTGTTGATTTCAACAAAATCGCATAAAAAGAGATTTTTCAACGGGCCGGATAAAGTAAGCAAAAGGGCCGGATCCGGCCCGCGGGCCGGCTTTTGCCCACCCCTGCACTAAACACTTGAAAACAAAACATAAACTGCACAAACACTTTTTAGGTTAGAAAAACTTTGACATTTCTAATGGCGGAAATTGATTTAGAACATACGACACCGATATAACAGACCTGTGGCCGTCGTATGTACTATTTAGCAATAGGAGAGATAAATGTCGTATATCGTATACTCAAATAAGACATAGGAGACTTTTAAGACGATAGGACGTCGTATATACAAGAAAAATGAATACCCCTATTATTTAGCCGACAAAACTGAAAAATAACATTAGTAAAGTACCACATACAACCATGGGCGTAACTAGAGAATTGGCTGGGAGGGGAATTGGGCTATCCTCAGGGGGCCTGGAAAGCCCCATATTTTCTCAATTTTTCTTGGGGAAGGGAGCTTTCTGGGGGGAGGGTGCGAGCCTTCTGGAGGGGCTGGGACCCCCCTGGCGTCCTCCTAGTTACGCCCATGCATACGACACTCAATAGCCAATTTTATTCAAAAGTTTCGTTAAACCGGATTTATCAAGTGAGTTGTTTTTTTAACAATCAAATGAGAATGAGACTTAGTCATTTTGGCGTTTTTAGTAGTTAAAAGTTTGTCTTCAATTCAAAAAAAAAAAAAAAGATTTATTTTTTTTAGCAAGACGATCGAATGTTGAATTGAATTTTGATCGAGTTGATATGCGCATATAATTTCATCTTTTATATCCCTTCGGGAGACATCACCCCGGCAACTTGTTCTCTTTTCTCTTTTTTTTCTTCAACAAACTTTGCCAATAAAAAAAAAACACAACAAGTCAAAAGGGTCGAATGTTATTGCTTTGCGATAGGATATATATGGGGCATTCCACGCCAACTCGACCACTTCTGAACCCGACCATTTTTTGATTTGGCTGAAACTTTGTCATCTTTTTGTACCCTATTGAAAACGTGTCTGAGAATTTTTCCAGATTTTTCGACCCAGCCAAAAAAAAGTTAAAGCATTTTCAAAAAACATCGATTTTTTTTCAAATAACCGTAAAACTGTCAAAATTAACTTATCGGGACGATTTTTTTTGAAATTTTTGTCTTTAAATGTACTTTTCAGAAATAAATATGACAAAATTTTACAGATTCATCTTGAACGTTTTTTTTGACATTTTCGGACAAAAACAAAAATTTCGGGATGAATGACACTTTTTTTTTTTTTTTTAATTTTTTTTTTTTTTTATAAAAAACTTTGATTTTTCTACAAATGCTCTGAAAATTTCAGAGTGGGATTATTTCGCGTTCTATTTTTTTTTATTTTTGAAAAAAAAAATTTTTTTCTCCGCTTATTTATCATGATGGTGCTCTTAAATTCTTCCGGACTGCCCGAGATTCTAGAAAATTGAAGAAAAATAATAATAATAATAGTTAGAGGTGATGAAAATCGATAAAATTCCATTTATCCTGAAAAAGATAGAAATTTTGTATTCAACTACTGGAGAATTTGAAGGCGTCAAGTAAAAGCTTAGAAACATGGGCGTAACTAGGGGAGTGCCAGGGGGGCCTGGCCCTCCCCAGAAAGCTCCTTGGCCCAAGAAAATAGAGAAAATATGGGGCTTTTCAGGGCCTCCGGAGGATGGCTGGTCCCATGGCCCCCCTTTAATTTTTCTTGGGGCAAGGAGCTTTCTGGGAGGGCCAGGCCCCCCGGCACCCCCCCCCCTAGTTACGCCCATGCCTTTCTAAGCTTTAACTTGACGCTTCAAATTCTTCAGTAGTTGAATACACAACTAATTTCTATCTTTTTCAGGATAAATGGAATTTTCTCGATTTTCATCACCTCTAACTATTATTATTATTATTTTTTCTTCAATTTTCTAGAATCTCGGGCAGTCCTGAAGAATTTAAGAGCACCATCATGATAAATAAGCGGAGAAAAAAAAATTTTTTTTTCAAAAATAAAAAAAAAATAGACGCGAAATAATCCCACTCTGAAATTTTCAGAGCATTTGTAGAAAAAATCAAAGTTTTTTATAAAAAAAAAAATTAAAAAAAAGTGTCATTCATCCCGAAATTTTGTTTTTGTCCGAAAATGTCAAAAAACGTTCAAGATGAATCTGTAAAATTTTGTCATATTTATTTCTGAAAAGTACATTTAAAGACAAAAATTTCAAAAAAAAAAAATCGTCCCGATAAGTTAATTTTTGACAGTTTTACGGTTATTTGAAAAAAAAAATCGATGTTTTTTGAAAATGCTATAACTTTTTTTTGGCTGGGTCGAAAAATCTGAAAATTCTCAGACACGTTTTCAATAGGGTACAAAAAGATGACAAAGTTTCAGCCAAATCAAAAATGGTCGGGTTCAGAAGTGGTCGAGATGGTCGGGTTCAGAAGTGGTCGAGTTGGCGTGGAATGCCCCATATACAAAATATATAACTATTCTTCTAACAAGAACTTGGTGTTATATTATTTGAACTATCTACCGAGATCTTCGTTTATTTACCCTAGGGTACGCCTACCGACCTCTGATCGTAGTCATCTACTGCCACACCGTCATCATTTACTATTTCTAAATTCTCATCCCTGCCTACATTTCTTCCCAATGAACTAATCCTCCGACAGGTTTCACTCGATTCCTTTTACCTAACCTCTTCTATACTAGGCGGGATGACCTGAGGAGTGTAGTCAACTCCTTCCGAAGAATACATCACTCCTTTACGTCCCTTCCACAGCAATTCCCTATTCG
>JAKCPI010028857.1:0-12715 GCA_023213315.1 Euborellia annulipes | reverse complement strand
GTCCGCAAAACAAAATTCAATTTATAAACACAAACCCCGGCCAAATTCCCTAATAAATTTAATTTAAAAAAGATAATGTTGAATTGAGAATTAAAAAATTTTCTGGTTTTTCAATCACGAATTTAATGAAAGAAAAAAAATGAAATTTTATTATTAGTGTTCTAGACTGAATAGATAAAATACTAAAATATTTAAAAGTAATTTTACACTGTTAAAACATTATTCGTTCTTAAAAAATTATTAATTAAAACGAAAAGAAGAGCATGAATGCCTTGAAATTATATAATACTCATTTGTATAATATATATGAAAAGTAAGTGTAAAGGAAGGCTGAATTATAATCAAATGTTAAAAAAATTATAGGCTTATGTGTCGGCCAGATTATTTTTATTTTTCACCTTTGAAGCTGGAACTACCGGTAAACGTCATCCATCTTCAAGTCATTTTTTGTTAAAATTTTCACTGCCTGCTTCAGTTGTTGAGGTGGGTAGAATATTAGCAGAGCCTTTACTTTTGCTGAGCTCCCATCAGAGTAAAATATATATATATATATAATTGATGGAAGATGTTATATCATCATTCAAAAGCTCGAAGAAAACAAGTAGCAAACGTCAAGTTCTTTGGTCCAAATCGCACCAAAAATTAAAAATAAAAAACAATATTGAACTAAGATTTTTATTTGAAAAAATATAAAATGCCTTAAAATAATGAGTGATTAAATTTTTTCATTCCTTTTTGGACTCTCTTGCTATTTATATTTTAGACAAATAATAGATATAGGAAAATAACATGATACCAAATAATAAACTCACCAAATAGGAATGCGAGATGACAAGGAGCTTTATCTGGGAATAATAAAGAGATGTATCTTGGACGAAATTCTGAAAATAAAAAAAATACATATACAGGAGAAAATATATTTAAAATTAGTAAAACATACCTTTCATTTATTAACGCTTACCTTAGTTTAATTTCTTTGAAAGCTTAAGTCCTTTCTATCATCACTATAATTTTTGAAAAATGAATAAAAAATCTCCATTTCTATTTCGTTTCATAAGTCAGACGTCAGAAAAATAAAAGAAATGGAATGGAAATTATAAATATGGATCACAGCTCGAAGCCAAGCAGCTGACATCAAGTTATTTAGTGTAAATCACACCTAAAATTAAAAATAAAATGAGCATTTAATAAAGATTTGCATTTGAAAAAATATAAAATGGCTTAAAATTTATTTGAAAATAGACAAGGTAAGTAAGATGCAATGAATCTGACATATTCAGATTGAATGACACTTTAATTATTTAGTAAAAATAAAATATTTTAAAATTCAAATAATGAATAGAAAAATAAAGAAATGTGATTAAATCATTTGTTTCTGTGGTTAATGAAAAAATATAAATGTCAAATTTCAAGCAAAGATTTAATAAAATAAATACCGGTAATCTATTTAATTTATATAATTTACATATCGAAATTAAATTGAAAATGAATATTAAATGATTAAAAGAGATGAAATATTAAAAAAATGAGAATAAAATTTGACAGACAGACAAAGGTTATCCTGTTGAATCATGAGTTTATAATATTTGACTTGTTTTATTAATGATTTAATTGAAAATAATAATCTTGAACCAATTAAATAAATATTTAAAAGCATTACTGACCTTAAATAATGAAAATAGTTGAGAATAAAAATAAATAAGCCGATGTGATGAGGAGAGAGAAAATTCCAGGCAGCCAAAGTCATGGACGAGATAAAGAGACGAGGCATTCGCTGCGTTTTCAATGGCGTCAAAGACATTGCAACGAAACTTCGACTTTGTATTACTTCATCCTGTGAAAAATAAAATAATATTTAAATTTATTAATTTTATTAATTTAAAAAATTATGTACTCATTATTTAATAAATATTAAAATAAATGAAAGTGAAAAATTTTTAAAACTTATTATCCAATTAAATTTTTCTAAACTGGTATTATTTCTAAAAAAAAGTATAAAGGGGTACGGAAATTTTTGTTGAGTCATTTTAGGCGCAGGGGGAGGAGACAGTGAAACAATATTTTATTTTTTAAAAATAACTTAATTTTTTTATCTTAAAAAAAAAAAATTGTTTTTACTCAATTTTTTTTAAGGTGCGCGTCTCTTGGTGCTAATTTTGGGACTTTCCAGCGGCCACAATTTTGAAGCTATCGACCTCAAGTTTTTTTAAAATTAAAGCCATTTAAAATAAAAATAAAAAAATAAAATAAAATTTTTTTTAGATTAATCGCATTAAATAAAAGATATTTAAAAAAAATTCGCTCTATATCTTATAGATAATTAAATTAGTAATCATTGTGTTAAAAAATAATTAATTTTTTACCCTTAATTAATTAGCTGGAATCTTTAAAATGGAATAAATCCCTTGTATCCCTATGGAAAAAGCTAACGCCATCTCTTGCCGCCTCGAGTAACTCGGTAGTCAATCGTGTTCTAACGGCTTTTCGAGACGCGAACCAAAAATATCTACGAATTTGTAGAGCCAATATTAACAGAGATGCCGCTGGTCAAAGTTAGAACTCAAGAATGTTGGTATTTTTTCAGTTTTTCGTTATATCTCGTAAACTAAGTATATTATGTCCACCAAAGTATGAAATAAAGTTGTAGAATACTAGATTTACTAAAATATGCTACTTATAACGAATGTGTAGACCCATTATAAGACGAGATACTGCCAATCAAAGATTTTCTCGAAATGTAAGATTTTCCCTATATTTGACCGGCCGTATCTCGGTTAATATTTGCTCTACAAATTCGCTATATGTAGGACACTTTTAATTCTCTGCAACTGTGCATATGACTACGGTAAACAAAATATTCAAAGTTTACGAAATATATGCGAAAAACTGATAAAGGTTCACATTTTTTGCGGTTTTTGTCCCTCCTCACCCCCTCCTAGTTAGAACAGGGTTCTCGAAGTCGAAGACTTTGGATTGAAATCCTAGAGTGCCCCCAAATAACTTGTAAAAATTTAATTCACTTCGGAATAGGTTAGGTTAGGTTGAAGTGACTGTTCCCAGAGAGGGAACACACTTAGGCCAATTAGGCCCTTTATGATATCACGGTGGGGCTATCCCCCTTTCCAGTAGTTGTTTTTAGCTGGGAATCGTAGTTGAGGTCGATAAGGAGGATAAAATCCAGCAAAGTTTTCTCTCTCAGGACTCGAATTTATTTGCAAATATTTCGGCTCCTATACAAGGGCCATCCTATATCATATATGCAATGAGGATGGCCCCTGTATAGGAGCCGAAATATTTGCGAATAAATTCGAGTCCTGAGAGAGAAAACTTTGCTGGATTTTATTCTCCTTATCGTCCTTATCCCCCTTTCCTACCATAAGAGGAGACTTGGGCAGGATGTTGGTGAATTATTTGCGGCAAGCTGGATTCGAACCCGAGCCGTGTTGAGACTTCGGACTCCGTAATCCTCAGCTTAGCCGGCTTAGCCATTGCCTCCTCATTCACTTCGGAATACTTTCTAGGATATCGACAGGACTATTGGTTTTTCGAATATTTTTTACATTTCGAGAAAATTTGTCTAGCTTTGACCGACCATATCTCGGTTATTATTGGGTCTACGCATTCGTTTTATGTAAGATACTAAATTTTAGCAAATATAAAGCTCCTCAACCTTATATGGTGCTATGTTGCTCAAAATATGAATACTTTACGAGATATAAGCAAAAAACTGAAAAAACTACAAATATTTTTGAGGTTTCACCCCCCTCTCGCCACAGAATGCTCGAGGCTAAAAACTTAGGATAAACATCCTAGAGTAACCTCCAATAACCTGTAAAAATTTAATTCACTTCGAAATATTTCCCCGGACAAAAGTTTACCGAATGGCCTATATTGTGAATTTCCACTTATTTTTCAGAAAGAGCAATAAATCAAAACCGAAATGCTAATTAATAAATATCTCTAAATCTATAAGTTTTAATGAAAAAATTGTTTTTATAAAACTTCAAGAGAATTAAATTTTCTATGCAATGAGCCAAGAATCAGCTTTCTAGGACATTTGGTTTTCATTTTATGAAGTGAAAACTGAGAATTTTTACATAAAATCGTCGCATAGTTTCTCATAGTTTTAAGAAATAATTTATTCGCTTTTTACTTTCTCTTACTTATGTATATATGTAATATATATAGAGAAAGAAAATATTGGATTCAGGGGCGTATATAAGGGGGGGGGGGGGCGAGGGGGCCCGAGCCCCCCCGAAATTTCCCAAACACATGTACATATACATATATAGGGATATACAGACATCAGGGCAACAAATTTTCCTGCAGGATGGAAACCTTTGGTTCCGCAAAAGAAAAAAATGTTCCGCATAAAATTTCGTGTGAAAAAAAATTTAGTTTCTTAAGAAAAAATTTTCCGCAGAAAAATTTTTGAGTTCGGGCCCCCCCCCCCCCCCCGAAAAAAAATTTCTATATACGCCCCTGATTGGATTCATGTCGAATTTTCGATGTCGAGATTTCGATGGATCTTCACGTTTTGAGGTCCCCTGAATCCAAAAAAGTGGTTTTTGCGATATGGTCTGTCTGCCTGTGTGTGTCTGTAAACAAAATATCTGAAGAACGAAAAAAGTTAGGAGGTTGAAATTTTATATTTAAGTTAGACTCCCCCCCCTCCCCGGACCGAGAAAATAAGCTTGTAAACAAAATCTGTTAAAAAGTACTAGTACTTTACTGGTGTAGCTTCAAATGTACCGTACTGTCGGAAACTAAATATATGTCGACATAAAAATCTGGTGTGACGAGCAGTGGCGTCATTGGGAGGGGGGGTAGGGGGCATTTGCTCCCCTCCCAAGGGCTCTGATTTTTATAAAATTTTATATTATTATAAATAAAATACTTCAAAATACATCTACGAGTATAGAAACTGTACAAAATTAAACAATTAATTAATCTTTTGGCTAAATTTGAGTACCTATTTGCAAGTAAATTTTAAGAAAAAAAAAAGTTTGCCCCTCCTCCAAGAAAAATTTGAAATGACGTCACTGGCGACAAGCAGAGAACACAACTTTTGATTCCCGAAGGTAAGAGAAAGTTGTGTGCAGTGCGACCAATCACACCAGATTTTTTATCACTCCTTGTGGAAAATCAAATCTAATTAATTGAGTGTCCGTCTGTCACGCTCTGTTTGACCAACTTCCCGTTGGAATTTTAATTAAAATTCAAAAAAAACAGAAAAGTTGCCCTCGGGACTTGGTGTAGAGGTTAGCGTGCTAACCTCCTATACCAAACGTCGCGGGTTCGGACCCCAGGCAGTCCGATGATTTTATTTAAGCCAATTGGATACTAAATGGCTTAAATAAGAATGCCTGGACCCCAAATATATACATTATAGTTACGCCCATGGGTGTATACTTGGTATATTACATATGGGGCCATTCATTAATTACGTAAGGACAATTTTAGTCATTTTTGACACCCCCCTACCCCCATGTAAGTATACATAAGATTTCTCGAACCCCCCCTCCCCCTTTCTTACGTAAGCCTTTATGTCGTTCTTCTAAATAATAAAATGTTTTTTTTTTAATAAAAAATAGAATTTAAATTACATTGTACACTATAAAAAAAAGGAAACTACTGGGAATCCAAAATGAAATTAGATTCTTTGAATTGAATTTTGATTGATTCAAAAAGTATTACGTAAGAATAAGCTTTACTACCCTCCCCCCTACAAAAGGACATGTAGAGATTTTCTTAACCCCCCTCCCCCTCAAGACCCTTACGTAATTAATGAATGGCCCATATATACATAGTTAAGAGAAAGTAAAAATTTGTAACATTTTCAAAACCTTTGCGGCGACATTCCCTTTTTTTTCTAAAATCTTCGATTTGTTCCCGAAATACGAGGTCGTTCCTGAGGGATGAGGGCGTAGGGGCCGAGCAACTGGTGTTGGGGCAGGCAGGCAGGGCGCCACAGGTGGTGCAAATCCTCTCTTTTGTACACCACCCCCTTTACAAACCCTATCAAAGATCTGTTTGTGTGGGTGAATATAGCGACGATATATTCTCCATGTCACCCACTGACAAGTGGAAATTAAAACCAGATCCCAAGAATATTCCATAGAGCACAACGACCTGTCATACTCGGAATTAATGAAAACTTTTCAAATCAAATTTTTTTTTTTTTTTGTGCATTTTCATTTTCATCTTATTTCCTTTTCATTCATGATAATGAAAAAAAAAAAAAAATATTAGGAAAATGAGAATTAAGGTAGTTTTTATTGTCACTTGTGCCAAGAAAATTGATTGACTTCAATATGGAAATTGGAAATTGAATAAGAGCGAGCGAAAGTGCGAATTATCGAGTTGAATTGACAATAACATCGAAAAAAAGGCCATTTTCATATTTATCAAGTTCACATATAACAATTTGATAAAAATAAAAAAAAAGAAGAATAATTTAAATTGATATGATATGGAAATCTAACGTGCTTAATTTTTAAAAATTCAAATAAAACATTAATTGATGAATTTTATTCCCAAGCACGTACTTAGGAGGCGATTCTAATTCTCTCATACTAAAACATATTTATTTAATAATTAAAAAAAAAAAAAAAATTATTTCAAAATGAAAATAAAAGGATTTAATTTCTCAATTTTAAACATGAGAATAAAATTAATTTAAATAATCTCCCTCATTTATTATTTGCAATTCCCAGCTCATGTTTAATCCGCCAGATCAAAGCGTAAAATCTGCCAGTGTTTACACGTAAATTCATCCAATGACATCAATAAAAAAAGCCAACTAAAATAAAATTTGAGAATTAATAAGTAGCCTATATTTTTTAAGATTAGGACTACACAATATTATTACTTGTTTTCTCGGTGATTTATTTGAAACAAATAATCTTAAGAACAGTGGCGTCATTGCATTTACCCCCTCCCCCAAGGGCTCTCTGATTTTTATAAAATTTTGTATTATTCTAAATAAAATCTTTCAAAATACAGTATATCTACTAGTATATAAACTGTACAAAATTAAACCAGGCCAAATTAGAGTACCTATTTGAAGTAAATTTAGGGAAAAAAAATGTTTGCCCCTCCCCAAGAAAAAAATTTGTTCCCCCCCCCCCAAGAAAAAGTTGAAATGACGCCACTGCTTAGCAACTCAGGAGGCCAAAGAAAGAAAGAAAAAATTTTCTAAAACGGCCCTTCTGTCTAGTTGAACCACAGATGTGTACGATCGTGGTCGAAAAGTTGGCAAATAAATGCCTTTCGGGTTCATGTTCTGGTTATGATCTATTGGATTAGATTAGTGTTCACTTTGGCGCTTAGCAATATTGACATCGTTGTGCAATTTTCTGATTTTTTTTAAAGTCTTTTCTGCATTAGTAAAAGAATTTGAGTAGGGGGGGGGGGGCGAAGCTCAACTGGGGAGAGGGGAGACCTAACTTAATTATAAAATTTCAGCCTCATAGAAGGCACCTCACAAAAAACATGTATGACGCTCCTATGGCATTTAAATCATTTTTGGACCAAGCCCACCTATTACATCCTTGCGGCACTGAGCATGATGCATATGCTTCGAAATATTTGCCAAATAAAGGACGTCAAGTGTAGCGATTAGGTTAGGTTGAAGTGGCCGTTCCCAGAGAGGCCAATTAGGCCCTTTGTGATACCACGGTAGGGCTATCCCCCTTTCCTACCCTAAGAGGAGACTTCGGCAGGATGTTTGAATTATTTGCGGCAAGCTGGATTTGAACCCGAGCCGTGTTGAGACTTCGGACTCCGTAATCCTCAGCTTAGCCGGCTTAGCCATTGCCTCCTCTAGGTGGAGCCATTCTCCAACCCCATTACTCAATTCCTTCATGTTTAAAATCGAACACACAGACAGACCACATTTTTGGATTCAGGGGACCTCAAAACGTGTATATCCATCAAAATCTCGACATCGAATTTTTGACATGAATCCAAAACTTTCTCTATATATTAACATATGTATAGGTAAGAGAAAGTAAAAATGGTACGAATTGTCGGTCACCCTATATAAAAATATTCTTATTTATATTCATAAAGTTTTGAAAATAGTCTTGGCTAAAACCGAAACGTCAAAAGAGTGAGGCATATTCTTTTAGGAACCGACTGAATATTCGGTTTCGGTTACGGTTTCGGCCAAAAACCAGCCGAAACCTGATTTTGAAAAGATGGGATGAGACTCGCATGCAAAAAAAAAAGGTCAAATTATTTCCTCGTGAGGGAGAAAAAAATTTCCCGCCCGGTGAAAAAGGGGCAGAAAAAATCCAGTCTCCCTAAAAAAAAAAGGTAAAATTATTTTTACGGGAGGGGAAAAAAATTTTTCCGCTGAATGAATTTAGTATAGAAAATACAAGTTTCGGTTTCGGCTGAAAATTTTGTTTCGATCGGATTCTGTTCCACTTTAAACTGCATATATTTCTTTAGCTTCTGGGGTGATGAAGGGAGGTATCCGCCATTAAAGTCACTAGATTATTATTTTTTTTTTTTGTTTCCTTCTGGGTCCGCGATGTGGCGTTTCGTACGCAACACGAGCTGGTGATTGGCTGTTGGTGGTTTAAGGGAAACTCAACAACGTCGGTTGGTGGTAGTGGTGGTGGCGGTTCGGGTGGCGACTGTTGAGCGCAGCGTCGTCCTATCAGTCGGCGCCTCGACGGCGTCATGCACGCATCCACGCGCGTAAGGCGGGACGACGGCCGCCAAGCGCGCCGCGTCCCGCGAGTACCTCGGCTACGCCGACAACCCTCTTAGTACAAGTAGTGAAACTGTAGTGGGCACAGTGTAGGCCAAACAACCACCTTTGTTTTTTCCTTTCTTTTTCATTTCGCGATTCTCTCTCATTTTCTCTCTTTTTTTCTTTTATCTCTTTCTTTATATATCGGGGAGTGATTAAAAAAAAAAACATTTTTACACGCTTTATAGTATTTATCTAGTGTGAATCGGAGAGTAAGAGATTTCACATTCATCCAGCGAGTAGAGGGTGAGTTAATTTCCAACACTTTTTTTTATTTACCCATGGAAATTGAAAGACCCTATTGTTATCAAAATTGATTCTTTGGTTTGGAGATTAAAAGTAAAGAGGAAACCATAATTTTTTTTTTTTTAATCAATACGATTTCTTTTTTTTAACATTTGGTACTTAAAATAAAAAAACATTTAATATTTCGAAGTAATAAAAAAGAAACTAGTTGTAATTTAGGATTATTTTACAAAAATTTTTACTCTATACTCGGTTTATCTTATGTCTTTGCAGCAGCCTCCATTTAGGAAATATTCTTTTGTTTAAATCCAAGTACAGTAACATTTTGATCATAGGCGTAGCCAGAAATTTTTGATGGGAGGGGGCGGTTTTTTTTTTTTTTTTAAACACTCACACTTTCCATTCACACTCACATTCACATCTTTTCGGCAACTTAGGCCATATAAGACTTTACGAAACCGTTATAATAAATATATTTATTGGGGTCCGTTATTTAACCATTTGTATCCAAATGCAAATCGTCACTCCTGGGGTCCCCGATGTTTGGTAACAAGTAGCACCTAACCCCTACACCACCCCCGAGGACGGGGGGGGGGGGGGGGGGCGGTTCAAGAAAATTTTTTAAAAAATTTAAGATTATTTTAGGGTATTTATTAAGGTCCGACCGAAACAAGATTTTCAGCTGAAACCGAATTTCGGTCTCTCTCTTAGTTTCAGCCGAAACCGTAACCGAAACCAAAACTTGTATTTCCTATACAAATTTTTTTTTTTTTTTTGAAATTTTTTCGCCCTGCAGAATTTTTTTTCCCCCTCCCGTGAAAATCACTTTACCTTTTTTTTTTAGGGAGACTAAATTTTTCTGTCCCCTTTCCAACTTGCCGAAAATTTTTTTTCTCCCTCAAATGCAAATCATTTGACCTTTTTTTGCGAGACTCATCCCATTTTTTCAGACTCAGGTTTCGGCCGGCCGAAAGTTTCCCATGGAGGGGGGGTTGAACCCTCCCCCCGGCTACGCCTATGATTTTGATATGTGATACGGAAATTGAAAAAGGACCTCTTGTCGGAAATTTCACAAATTGAGTTAGTGATATTTTTATTGTAGAGGATAATTTTCTGAAAAACTCAAAAAGTCACAGCCTTTCAAAGTTATAGATATCAAAAACGGGATTTTGAGGAAAACGCATTTAAACACGATGAAAAACTATTTAAGGTTACTAAATCGATTAGAGTAGTACCTCGCATAACGAGTAATTCGCATGACCAGCAAAACAAATTGTAAAAGAATGTCTCGCTTAACGAGCGATGTATCGTATAACGAGTACAAAACGCGGACTTGGTCAAAATAAAAATTTATAATTTAGCTTTTTATTGCACACTTTTAAATTTAGTGATTATAATTTACAAAAGAAAATTAGAAATTGAATGTTATTAATATTGTTATTATTTTAAAAACTAACAAATTTTTCACTATTCTAAGTAATTATTACGAACATGATGAAATAAACTGCCTCCGGGCTTGGTATAGTTGGTAGCGCGCCTACCTTGTATACCAAGGGTCGGGGGGTTCGGATCCCCATTTGAATACCAAATGGCTTAAATAAGAATGCCTGGACAACCAATTGATATATTTACAAATAACAAGTATCATTTAAGGTCTTAAATGGCCTAAGTTGCCGAAAAAGACTGAGTGTATGTGTGTGTAAGTGTGAATGGGAAAAAAGTGTGAGTGTTAAAAAAGATGAAATAAACTAAAATCGTTCTTCTGGTATATATCAACTTCCTATTGATAAAAAGAAACATTGCGAATATCGCTTTCCAGGCCGGGGGGTTCGTTCCGAGGTGGGAAGGAAAAGATGTAGGTGATTCAGTCTCTTTAACAATTTGTAACTAATATTCTTTGAATAAACGTTATAGATAACATTTTTTCGTCATGGAACGCATTATCGTATTATATGTGAAAAAATTGTTTCGCATAACGATTATTTCGCTTTTTACGAGTTTGAGTCTGGAACAAATTATGCTCATTAAGCGAGGAATTTTTGTAGTATTTATCTCTAAAATTACCGAATAAACCTGTATAGGAAATATTGAAGAATCGTATTCAATTGAAATCCAAAAAATAAAGATTCCCCGTACCGATAATTTAACTTCGCCGACCAGAGGGGAGCCATTTTCACTTTCCGCAACACATAGGCAATATGAAATCAAAAATATTTCGTTTTTTTATGAACGGGAAAAGCTTAAATATTAGTTGAATAGATTTCATTTCGCTGTGTATTTTTTTGACTTTAGGAAATTGCTGTAATTTTTTTTGCCAAAACCTTCTTCATTTTCCCATTTGCCTTTAGATTCAAATAATATAAAATCAAGATCTAATAATTTTATACACGATTTAAAGTCCCGTGAGATTAAAAATGTCTTTTTACAAAAGACTTGCTCAAATTATCTCCTTTTCTTTGTATTTCTAAACATAAAAGAGAAATATTGATTTTAGTTTTTTAGCTAAAAAACTAAATCCCATCAAACAAAAATCTAAAAATAAGTTTTTAGATATTGGGCCTATTGATCCAAAAACTGAAATCTTTATTCTTTTTTTCACTCCAATGAAAATGAAGTTACCTTTTTTATGATGTATTAATTATATTTTCCAAAATACAAAAATCTTTATTACTTGTTTGAAATAAGTATTGATATTGATTTCGGAAGAAATAACGTCCGTCCTCTGGAGACTTTAAGTGCCATCTAATATATTGTTTTAAGTAAGCACACCCGGCGCGAGAGATTCGAGTCCACTCACTTTCTACAAGAGCTTGCAAATCATATTATCGCAAAAATAAAGTACAATTTTTTTTTTTTTTATGTGAAAAAATCAATGTCACTTTAAATGTTATAAATACATTGGAAACATTAAACAAACAAAAATTAATTCTTTTTACTTTTGGAAATAATACTGAGGTGGGTCCCCGTTTCTTCCCTCGGGAAGAGGCATCTCAAATAGAGTTGTCTTCCAACTCAGGGTTATAATTAACTGCTTTATCCCCTCCATAGCAAATAGCTCCTCTTTGTAATTTGTTCCCAATAATAGTCAATTCTACAAATTTTAAAAGAAATCGAGAGGAGTTATAAATAAGGGTATTATAAATTTCACTTAAAAATTAATTTAAATTTTCTCTTCTGTCATTTTGGCAGAGAATAATTATAAATCAATAAAAATCTACGTACATTTTGTATTAAATTGAAAAATATCCCTTCGAACTTGGTGACTTGTTCAATCATTCTTCTTTTCCTGGTTTCAACCAGAACAAATTATTCGTTTTTGTTGACTTGGTTATCGACATCTTTAAATCAAAATCATTTTTTTTTTTTTATAAAACTTTTGGTTGAGAAAATGGACTTTAAAGAATAAAGTGGAGTTTCAGTTTTTTAAAGAACAAGTTGTCTCTCATTATATTTTACTTTCTCTTACTTATATATGTTAATACAACAAGTGGAAAGCCTGCCTTGTATATGAAATATAGGGTCAAACCGAAACAAGATTTTCAGCCGAAACCGTCGAATATTCGGCCTCGATCTTAGTTTCGGCCGAAACCGTAACCGAAACCGAAACATTTCCTATAAAAATTATTATTATTTTAACTTTTTTCTTTTTGAAATTTTTTCCGCCCTGCGGAAAATATTTTTCCCCTCCCTTGAAAATCATTTTAC
>JAKCPI010028856.1:0-35723 GCA_023213315.1 Euborellia annulipes | reverse complement strand
AAAAGAGTGGAATTTTTCCGATTTTATTCAATCTAGTTATTTATATAGCATACTTGAACTGGGTACTACATGATATAATTTGTGGAATCTTGGTTTTGGTATTTACGACGAAATAATGTAATATACTCCACATTGTCATTCAAATTATTCTACTAGGTGAATTGAAATTTCATTGAATTGAATTCCTCCAAATAATCACAGACCAGGAATACAATCTACAATAAAGTTTTTAAATTCGATGTGACAGTATTTAAATTTAAATAAAATGTAATGTGCTAATTTTAGTAATAATTCGTAAGTTAAATATGAACTTTGAAAATTTACATTGTTTTTAAATTAATGGATTTCCCAGACCAGACATAAACAAACATAGGTAGTAAACTTGTTCAGTAGCTTAAAATGGACATTTGTTTTTAAGTTTATACGAATCCGGGGTATCTTTCAAAAAATATTGCACTTGTGAACTTTAGAGGAAGCATTTCATTAAATAGAGTAATTAAATCTTATATTATAAATTACGTTATTGATAAAATAATGAATGGGGGGGGGGGGCCGGGGGGGGGGGGGGGGCCCGGGGGGGGCGCGGGGGGGGGGGGGGCGGGAATTTTCTAATTTCCCAGGGAAAATAATATAATTTAATTTATATAGACTTTAAGTGGTGTTGTATGATGTGATAAAATTAAATTATTATAGAATATTAATAATCATTCTTCTCTAGAATTATTTATTATATAAATGTACTCCCGAAGTTAACGTGCTTTTAAATAATAAGATGCAATATTGAATTGATTAGAAAGAAGCATGTCATTTCTGATGTCACACCAAAAGTATATCATCTTTATCAGATATCTAGATATCTTAAATAAAGTAGTATACTTACTCAACAAAAAAAAAAAAATTAATGCATCATAAAAGTTACGCATGAAATTAGCGAAGGATAGATAATAAATTCTAATGTTAACAACACAAAAGCGGAATTCCGAGAATCGCGCATCGATTTGCTTGTGCTTGTTTTATCGCGCGTCAAGGACGGCTGTCGATTTGTCCGCCACACACGGCTCTTTACTCTAATCGTCAATTTGCACATCGCGCTTTCATCAACTTGTTGTTTTAGTTTAATTTTTGCATATTCATCTCAGGAATATGATAAATATGAAATGATTCGGATTATCCGAGTACCGCGCATCGATTTGCTTGTGCTTGTTTCCATTGAGAGGTAGGGCAGAGGCAGCCAAAACGAAATAATTCTGAGTGCTACAACAATTTTCCGGAAACTTTTGGGTGGATTTATTAGTGCTGCATCATCAGTCCTTTAATTGTTTTTTCATGCTCAGAGTTAGTCTAGAAATGCTTGGTATTGTGAGCATTCGTCGGATAGCATGCCTTCCCATTCAAGAGTTCTTGAATGTTTTCAACTACAGTTTGTCAGGAGTTGCCAAGAGCCATCCAAGCTTGAGGCAAACATGGCGCATGTCCTGATGAAGAGCGGAAGAATCGGCCGAAACGTTGAAATTTGTATTAAAGAAAGAGAAGAATATTTTTTCTTTATTTGCCTTCGGCTGACTTATTTTTCATCATTATTATATTAAAGAAAATATGTTTAATTCCGAAAGAAATCCCACGGCAGTTGAACGCCTAAATTTATTAATAACTAGCCTTAAAAAAAATCATTTAATTTAATTATTAGATTAATATATAGTATTAATCTATAATCGTTACATCATAATTTTATTAATCCATATTTCAGAAATGATAGACCACGTTCAAGGATGTTCTGATAGTTATAATATGAGTGTATTATATATTCCAATATTTGGTCCATTTGTTTGTACACTTTTTATGAGAAAAATTTAATGTAAATTTCTCATTCCTTTATTAGCTCTCTATTGTAACCTTTCCGATTTGATTTTAACAATCTATTAATAAATTTCCTTGAGCCAGAGGTCATTAGAAGTGCTTATTTGTCAAATTATTTTGCACTAACTTAATAACAAACAATTCTCAGAAGTTAAGACTTAACACTATATTTTGAAAATATAATTTCTCAATTTTTTAAAATATAAATATATATATTTTTAAAATAGGAAAGCTATTCATTATCTGTTTGAAACCAAATTTTAACAAAAGAGGTGTGTTTACTGCACGACCTTATTTGTTGATATTATATTGTATAAGAACGGCTAACTCTTTATGCTTGACATATTTCAGTTAATTCGGAGAATAAAAACAATTTTTAATGAGAATAAGAATTTAGAAGTCTTTCTTCGTTTTTATAAATAATGTTAACCTCAATCCATCGAACTGTGCGTATGTTTTAAACTCTTGAATTAATGAAATTTAAATTAAAGAATATTGGCATTTACAAAGTTTTTATACCAATCAAAAATAAAGTATATTTAATTTACCTAATTTCTTATTCTACAGGCAGGAATGTACAGGATCGTGATCCTTTTGGGTTTAAATCCGAAGATCTGATCCGAATCAGGATCTTCGGATCTGGATCGAAATCCTTTTTTTCGGGGAGGATTTGGGATCTGGATCGGGTTCCAAATCGAAAGGGGATTTAAAGATTTGGATCGAAATCATTTTTATTTCAAGAAGAGGAAGATTTATTGCGGTGAAATAGTATTAATAATTGAGCTAATTTTTTTTTTTTTTTTTTTTATTTCTACATTTCTCAACAGAGACAAACTCCAATTACAGAGAGACGGAGAAGACATTGGCAATGTTTGAAAATTTTCATGGCAAGTGGGATTTGAACCCGAGTTGGGTGGGCAACTCTAGATTCGTAATCCACAGCTTATCCGATTAGCCACGAGCCTCCTCGATCCAACAAATCCAACAAAAAGAAATGATTTTTGTTCTCTGTTTCTAGAATCGGATCACTAATGTTTTCGAGGGGATTCCTGGATATTTGCGATCCTTTTCAAATGATTGTCAATAGTTTAAAACTTTTTATATATCTTTCATCCAAATCTTAAAAGTGTAAATTTTGGCCGATGATCTAGATTTTAATTCGGTAATTTTATTAGAAACTGGATCTGATTTCCGGATCGGATTTTTGGATCTCGGATCTTGATTTGAGGAACAGCGATCGTTTTTCTAAATCGGACCCGAGCTTGTCGAATCGCTAATCCTTTTGCAGCAGCCGGATCGGCCAAACTGCTTGGGATCGCTTATCCTATTTAAAGGATTTTCCCATCCTTGCGCCCATTTGTCGGAATCGAGATCAATATTTTTGCCCACTTACTGTATCTTTATTGTTTATAATTTCAAACTCAATTAGGTCTATTCATGCTTAAGGTCATATATACCGGAAGGAAAGGAAAAAATAGATAAGAGAAATTATAAATACACTTATGTAAATAAGTTTGATTTATGTTTATATTTCTGTTAGAATGTTGTATGAAAATAAAAGAAGTGAAGAGATAAGCATAAATATTCAAGACAAGTCGAGCTCTACTCTAAATGTTAATCTTTGTTTGAATTAAATATTCAATAAAGATATAGAGCATGTCTTGAATTTTCAATTCATTTGTAAATTAATCGAACTGGTCATCGTCTTTAATATAACATTA
This sequence comes from Euborellia annulipes, assembly GCA_023213315.1. Classification (NCBI taxonomy): domain Eukaryota; kingdom Metazoa; phylum Arthropoda; class Insecta; order Dermaptera; family Anisolabididae; genus Euborellia; species Euborellia annulipes. The sequence goes on along the minus strand of JAKCPI010028856.1, from coordinate 32,145 downwards.
TCTTCAAATTCCTTAGGGTAAATGACCAGCCTATTTTTTATAAAAGGTGGGGAATATTCTCCGTTTATTTAGAATAAAGTATAACAATAAGACCTATATATCCCATATTCAAATTTGTAAATGTATGAATAAATAAGAAAGATTTGGAGGGATGGCCTTCGAACAAAAGAAGTCTCTAATTAAATTGAAATAAAAAATTCTAGATAGTGTGGTAAATAAAAAAACTCAAAGCCCAAGAACATTTGTTTTTTAAAACATAACCTCAAAATAGTCTTAAAAAATAGACAATAAAGTTGCAGTGTTCTTCAGCTTTTCTTAATAAGAACTAGGCAGGTATATGTATGATTAGCTAAGCCTAAGGCACTGGTATTTTATTTTACAGGTGGTGTACAGTTTATTGAATTGAAGGGATAAAGTGGCTGAGGTATTCAAACAATAGGTAACAGGAGCAGGCAGCCAGGATATCAGTCTCCACGAATAATCTCTCCACTCTCTGTTTAGGAACTATTCTAAAACAACCTAACAGGAGCAGGCAACCAGGATGTCAGTCTCCACGAAATAAAACTCTGTTTAGGAACTATCCTAAACCGAGAGTTTTATTTCGTAGAGGGCGGTTTTCGCTCTTCTCTTTTTTTAGCTATTGTATTGCTGATACTGTATATGTAGTGTAGGTGTGAAAGTTTGATTTTTTTTTATTTACAAAAAAATAAGTGAAGTAGCTTTTAATTTTATTTAACACGCCAGGCTCGAAGGTTCGATCACATAAAGAACCATCCTCATCGGAAAGTCATCAGCGATAGTATATGTCTGGAGGATCAATACGTTGACAATGGCTCGGCTCTGAGAATGAGACCGAAAAGTTGGTTCTAGCTTTTTAAATAAAATTGAAATGTCTATTTGCTTCGCTCATTAAAAAAATAAAACCTTCACACCTAAATAGCTACTATACTTAGAGTTAGCTTTGATTAGGAAGAGCAGAAGAATTTTGCAACTTCGTAGACTATTTCTTAATTAAATGAATAAAAAAAGGGCAAAAGTTTAAATATAAAAATTAAATAAAAATATAATTCTCAGTAAAGTTTAATTAAGTATTCTCTCAACAAATTTATTTAAAACATCAAATAACTTCTCAAGCTATTTTAAAAATATATTTACGTATGAAGATTCTAAGAAATTATATTGAAATAGAGCTACCAGTTAGCTAGGCGCCGGTGAAAAAATGTTCGATTCCTATTTTTGTTTGGCAAAATATCTCTATTTATATAAATAACTTTTTTTAATTGAATGAATGAATATGCCAGAAGAGATAGAAATTGTCTAAAAATCTCAATTAGAGCCCGATTTGGCTCAGGAGTCACGGAAATATTATATGATATAAAGTACTTGTGAAAGAAAAAAATATTATTATGGGAATTTTTAATTATCGACCACATTTTTTTATTAATTATTTATTAAAAATAGAAATACTGTATAGGGAACGCCACAATTAAGTCCCCACCTGGTAGCTTTAGCCTTTTTTTTTTTTCCCCCCCCCCCCCCCCCCCCCCCCCCCCCCCTAAATATATGGTATAGTATATGGTGTATAGTGAAATAATTTTAATGACCGAAAAGGTAAAACTAAATTCTGGAACAGATGATTTTATTTTACCTTTTCAAATTTAACATTATTTCACCATTTACCATATACTCAAGACGAAAGCTATCAGGTGGGGACTTAATTGTGGCGCTCACTGTACAAAGTTTCGATTGGTTATTCTGCAGCTGTTATCAAGTAATGTGCACTTGCTCTGACTCAAATGAACTGAAAAGAGTGAAAGAAAAAGTGAAGAAAAGTAAAAGAAAAATGTTTGGGAAACTCTGGGTATTTTCATTATTTTTTTGAAGGCGAATTTTATTATTTTGCTCGTTTAGTCAATATCGGGCAGAAAATGATTACATATGTATATCATTTATAAAATTAATATAAGTAAAGCAATATTAAGACATATGTTTAAAACAAAAGTAAAATTAATACAATTTAAAAACCAAAATAATTTTGAAGCCGATTCAAAAAAGGGAAAAAATAATTAATCACAATAATATAAAATAGTGATAACCTCACGATTTTTAGAGACAAGAGGGTCAATGACTATGTATTATACTAAACAATGATAGATATGAAATATATTAAAAAGATCATGATGAAGAATGGAAGATAAGATCGGAACGTTGACATAAAACTTTTAAATTAAATCTAATTAGCTGCTGCATATCAATCTTTCTAACTTTTCTATTTTTTGGCATCTAATAGAGATATTTTAATAATTTAAAAAAATGTTAACATCTTTTACCTGAATCTTTTTTGACGTCAGGTTAGTTTATATAATATTTCAATAGGCCTACATTGATTTATTTTTTATAAAGAGAAAATTCCCACTAATTAAATGGTATTTGCAAAAGGAATTTCCCGCTGATAAAATATATAAATTTATTTAAAGATGAGTGATTTAAAACTACGGAAAAAAATGTTTTCCGGCTTCCTAAAGTTTTATTATAACGTCATCAAATGGTATTTTTATCTCATACCTTCCTTGAGGATTTCCTTAACAATCATCTTATTAAAATTTATAATTTGTTAAAAGATTGATTTTAAATAATATCAATTTAACAGAAAAACCTTTACAATACTCTTATTCAAATTAAATAATTGAATATATAGTCGGAGAGATGGCAACAAAATTGAACAAGAGTTTTCTGAAGGTTAATATTGTGAATTGTAATTGGGTATTTATTTATTTAGAATAATTTTTATAAAAAATTTATTTTATTGTAATGAAATTAAAAAGCAAGTCTTTGAAGCCATTTTTATTTTATGTTATTATTAGGGCTCGGATTTATAGGCACTAAAAATCTTCAAAATAGGCAGGCAACTAAGCACTAAAAATTATTAAAATAGGCACTTAAAAAGGCATTTATTGTAAAAATAGGCACAAAAAGCACTTAAAAAGGCATTATTTAAGAAATATTATAAAAAATTTAAAAAATTGATGTCTTATTTTTGGTAATTTGGTGTGACTTTTCTTAATTTCGGTAATTCTGTACTTGTTTGCCAGAATATAAATACAAATCAAATTTTTAAGTACTAATTTTAAAATTTTACATTAAAAATAATTTTTTTTTTTTTAAAGTATTTTTTTTTTTTAATTTAAAAAATTGATGTCTTATTTTTGGTAATTTGGTGTGACTTTTCTTAATTTCGGTAATTCTGTACTTGTTTGCCAGAATATAAATACAAATCAAATTTTTAAGTACTAATTTTTAAAATTTTACATTAAAAATAATTTTTTTTTTTAAAGTATTTTTTTTTTTAATTTAAAAAATTGATGTCTAATTTTTGGTAATTTGGTGTGACTTTTCTTAATTTCGGTAATTCTGTACTTGTTTGCCAGAATATAAATACAAATCAAATTTTTAAGTACTAATTTTTAAAATTTTACATTAAAAATACCCCTTCCCCCCTCCTTGAAATATTTTCTTGATAATTCAAAAAAATTTTAAATTAAGGCTATGTATAGCTCGTAAAAAATTGAAATTGGCTATTTGAACTTAAAATAGGCACTAAAAAAGGCATTTATAGATGAAATAGGCACTAAAACCCAGAATCAGCCAAAATAGGCATTATAGGCACTAACAAATGCCTCTTATTTTACTCAGAATTTTATGAAACGTATACATATCATATTGGCCTAAATTTTAAGCCATAAATTAAAAAAAGGCAAATAGGGCGAAATCCGAGCCCTAGTTATTATTAGGAACCGACCGAATATTCGGTTTCGATTACGGTTCCGGCCAGTTTCGTCCAAGGGCAGATACAAGGGGAGTAAAGGGGGTAATTACCTCCTCCCTTCCAGAGATTTGAAAAAAAAAATACTTTTTTTTCGAAAAAAAATTTATTTTTAACGTAAAATTTTAAAAATTAATACTTCAAAATATGATTTGTATTTATATTCTGGCAAACAAGTACAGAATGCGCCTTTAAATTACCGAAATTAAGAAAGAATAGTGTGCTGTGCAACGAATCACACCAGATTATAATTTAGTTTCTTTAAAAAAAATTTTCCGCAGAAAAATTTTCGAGTCAAGGCCCCTCCCCCGAAAATAATTTCTATATACGCCCCTGATAGGAAATACAAATTTCGGTTTCGGCCGAAACTAAGATTGAGGCCGAAATTCAGTTTCGGTTTCGGTTGAAAATATTGTTTAGGTCGGACCCTAGTTATTATCCATACTAAGGTTTTAGTCATATTCAGAGGTTCAAAAAGCATATTAAATTGAAATAGGGGCATTGTTAAAAAAAAATTGGCTGCCTTTTATTGACTTCATCACAATTGAGAGGTATTTATTATAGTTGAGGCGCGGCGTGCATCTTTTGACGTTATACCGTACATTTATTTGCTCGTTATCATAAAATAAAATCAGTAAACTACCTAAGACTAAATTTTTTTTTTTAAATCAACCTTGCCGGATTTCTTTTTTTAAAATCCTTATTACAAATCGCAAAGTTTATTACGGAGAATTCAAATTAATCTGAGTGACGTAGTTCATCTTTTGTATAGTAGATAATTTGGCCACAATCCCTTGAAATTAATGTATTTAAGTATATGAATCGTCTAAAATCACGCACATTAAAATTTCTTCGCAATCATTTTTTGAAATATCACTATTGAAAGGCTTTCTATACATTAGCCTAAATAAAAATAGCTGGAAATCACGCGACATTATTCTATTTGTGTATCTCCTTGCGTATAGAAAGAACTCATGCAAAAAAAAAAGAAATGGTGTGGATTTTATTTATATACATTTGACGTCATAACTCTTAATGACGAAATTGAACTACGAAAATGAGAATTCGATTTCTATTTGGTTATTCTGATATCTATCTGATTAAGGAAAAGCAAAGGTAATCTTTAATTTTTTTTTTAAATGAAATCATCAGATATATTTAGATTCGTGAAGGAAAATTCACTTATTAATAGCCCCAGACGACCTGTTTTAGATGGTTTAAATAAATAATATGAAAATGAATCATTCTCATACAGGATAAATTTAACTTAGGTAAGAAAAAATTGTGGGTGTACAAGAATGTTAATTAAAGATTCGTAAAAGAAGTAAAAAAAAAATGTTCGTTGAAGAATTTAATAATCGAACCTTGTTTTAATTTTTTTTATAAAAATTTTATACTAGGCAATCTTGTTTTTAGCAGTATTCTCATTATAATGAGAATACTGCTATACCGGCTATAGCCGGAATTATTTTCACAAGGGAATTCCCCTTCAATGATTCTTGTCACTATACTGAATTATTTTCATATTCCAATTTTCCCAATTTGAAAATAAACAAATAACTAAATAAAGAACAAGAAATTTAGTTTTTTTTTTTTTTAATAATCAGGTTCGTTTAAAAGAGTATGAAAAATTATTTTTTATCAACACTATTTAATTCGATGAGGGCAAGTTTTAAAATTTTAGTTTTTTTAAATTTCAGAGTAGTTTTAAGATCCTCTTTGAAGGAAGACTTGATTTGATGGCTCTGGCCAAAATGGCTCTGCGCAAAATAGACAAAATGCAACAAATAACTATCGTTTTTAACTTTCTCTTACCTCTATATATGTTAATATATAGAGAGAAAGTAATGCATTCATGTCAAAAATTCGATGTCGAGATTTTTATGGATATACACGTTTTGAGATCTCTTGAATCCAAAAAAATAGTTTTCGCTTCATTTTAAAGCATGAAGGAATGGAGCTAGGAGATTGAAATTTTATATTTAAGTTAGGTACCCTCATGAGGAGTGAAAATAAGCCTTTTATCAAAATCGGCGAAAGAGTACTAGTACTTTCGATGCACTTTTTCAGTTTTTTTTTATTTTCTCTAAATTCACACTACCAACACCTCAGTTCTTCAAAACAAAATACTTTCACAATTTCTAATTAAAATCATAATTGCTTGTGCAAATCAAAAATAAAAAAAAATATGGTCGTACAGCACCTTTACCTTTGGTAAGAGAAAGCTGTGTTCTGTGCTTGTCACACCAGATTTTTTTGTTTTTTATTTTCCCCCCCCCCGATAGATTCAAGGTATAAAATTTATAAACATGGAAAAATATTTATATTTTGTTACCATTCCTCCTATTTTTCTTATGAAGTACAAGAGTAAAGTAAGCTTCAGAAGATTTCAAGAGCAAAATTAGAATATACATTTTAAAGAGTATCTAAAAAATAATTGATTTTTGAATTTTAAATAAAATCTTTTGAGAAAATCGAAAAAAACCTAAAAAGTGCATCAGTAAAGTACTAGTACACTTTGGCCGTTTTTATTCAAAAGCTTCGCGTCACGTTCCAGGGGGGTGCCTAACTTAAATATAAAATTTCAACCTCATAGCTCTTTTCGTTCTTGAGATATTTTGTTCACAGGCAGACTGACCAGGCCGCGAAAACCACTTTTTTGGATTTAGGGGACCTCAAAACGTGTATATAACCATCAAAATTTCGACATCGAATTTTTGACATGAATCCAATACTTTCACTCTATATATAACTATATTACATATATATCTATAGAATATATATCTATATCTATCTAAAGTAAGAGAAAGTAAAAATGATAAAATTTGAAAAGAAATGTAGCAGAATACTATAATTCAATTTAAATTCACTTACTAATGGAATTTATTAGTATTCAATCCCGCAAAACAAACAAGAAATAAAGAGACAACAGATATTAAACAAAAAAAAAAATAAAAAGCTTAGATTTTAAATAATAAGAGAAATAAAATAAAATAGGACCAATGCGGGCGGAGCTGGTCCGGCTAGTCAATTGTTTTCTGATAAAGGGAACCCCCGGTAGTAAGCAACCAGGCGCGCAAAAGGGATTGAATGGAAAGCAAAGTGATGGGGGTGAATTGATTTTCTCGATTCGCTCATCAATCTAGTCGGACATGTTTCTCTAAATTGGCTTTTTTCTTGTGAAAGGATCATTCAATTGTAATGAATCTTTTAATTTCGTTGCCAAGGAATTACGAAATCACACTTTGGAAAGGATTTGTTTAATAATGAATATTTAAGAATTTTGGTCTCTCAAAACCTCTTAGAAATAACATAAAAATAACTTTCTCAATACAAGCAATGTTTGGTTAATGGAATGAATACTGAAAGGTGTGAAATTCTTAGGATAAGAACATAGGGCTCTATTATTTGGAAAAATTTTTATTTAAAAAAATGGCTGGCGTTTGAGGCACAAACGAAAGCAAGACAAATAAACGAAGTGCCAAAGATGACTGTGAATATTTCCGAAAGAATTTTTATTTTTAGATTTTGTTTTCATATGAAGAGTACATGATAAGTCCATTTTTTGCATTTTTTCATCAATCTATTTTTATTTTCTCTTATTTAAGTTTGTTTACATTATGTTATTCCATTGTACGGTGTTTCTTAAAGTGTGAATATTATTGGACCTATCGCGTTTTTAAAAAGCATGAAACTAGCTAGCATATAAAAGTGCTCCGGTTCTGCCACCAGAAATTGTAAGAAAATACAGAACAGGCAAAATGGACTTATCATTCCAGTGTGCTCTTTATATATTTTCCCTACAAAGAATTTGTAGAAAATTTGTTTCATTGAATAGTTTTTTTTACTTTCTCTTACCTCTATATATGTTAATATATAGAGAGAGAAAGTATTGGTTTCATGTCAAAAATTCGATGTCGAGATTTAGACGTTTTGAGGTCCCCTGAGTCCAAAAAAATGGTTTTCGCGACATGGTCTGTCTGTGTGTCTGTATGTCTGTGTGTGTTCAATTTTAAGCATGAAGGAATTGAGCTATGAGGCTGAAATTTTATATATAAGTTAAACACCCCTCCGGGAGCGTGAAAATAAACTTTTAATCAAAATCGGCCAAAGAGTACTAGTACTTTACTGATGTAGTTTTTCAGTTTTTTTTTCGATTTTCTCAAAATTTGCACCAACGATTTTTTTTTTAAATTCATTAATCAATTATTTTTTAGATGCTCTTTAAAATAAATATTCTCATTTTGCCATTGAAATCTTCTGAAGACCACTTTACTCTTGTATTTCATAGGAAAGATAGGAGAAATGGTTGCCATGGTAACAAAATATAAATATTTTTCCATACAAAAATATGGTGTGACAAGCACAGAACACAACTTTCGATTACCGAAGTCAAGAGAAAGTTGTGTGCTGTGCGACAGTCACACCAGATTTTTTAACTATTTTATCTTCTCTTGGATAATTGAAGAGTTCTGCAATATATTTTAAAACAGGACAATTTTCATGATAAACAGAATTTTTCTCTCTGCTCACCTCTTCAACCCTCTTAATTCTTAAAATGCGAATTTTTTTAGCGCTACCCCTTCAGGATGGCAAAGAATTTTATTAAATAAAATATGATGGGCTTAAAGTGACATTTTAATAAAGTGCTTAGTTTTTTTTTTTTTTTTAATTTAGAAATAAAACCACTTTGTAATTAAAATGTTTAAAGGAGAAAAAGCATAAAGAGCGTCTGGTTGGAAGACGTAGCCTCTATATCAGGGTTTTTCAACCCGTAGGGCGAATACGGCAGAAAGGCTATCTGCCCAAAAAAAATTAACTTAAAAACTTAATGCGATTGGGACTAGAAATTTAAATAATTAAGAAAATACAATTAATTATAAAATTATACGGAGTATTATTTATACCTCAAAGAAGTAACTTTTTTCGATACAAAGTCATTATTGTTACATTCAGGACCTTAAACACAAAATTTTTGGAAGGGGGATATATTCAATGGCACTATGGCAGACCTATTAGAATCAAAAATTGTTTAATCCTCTATATGAGTGTAAGATTTAAAATTTTTTAGAGACTATATAATGTATAGCCAACTGTCAAATTATGTTGCGTGCACTGTTCTCGTTTGAACAATAAAGTTAAGCAACAATGTACACGGCCAGTACTTGGATGTCTCTATCTGTACTCTTATTTAGTTTTTTATCTCTTTCTTCCCTGTTTTCCATCATTAGACATAGTAAACTATTAAGGGTCCTCAGATATTTTTAAATGTCAAAATACTTTTATAATGTTAACTATTTCAGATAAAAATGGAAGAAATTTTTAAGAATAATTTAAATTTTATTTGATTGCTCACCGATTATCTAGAAGGACTTTCTTGTAGATGTCAATTGCTTCTTGGTAATGCGCTCGCAGATAATGAATTGAAGCAAGACTCAATTGATCTTCTATGATATCCTCCAATTGTTTATGGCATTCCATTAAACGTTCCTCGTCGTTTAGTTTATGAGCAAGATGGAATTGTAATCTTGATTTAAGTTGGCTCGTCGGTGCCTTTTCGGCAGCTTCCATTGCTTCTTGATAACGACCCAGGAAGAAAAGTGAACATGCTTGATAAGCATACACTTCCGGGGGAGCATCTTTGACATGAGCTAGGGTTTCGTAGATTTGTAGGGATCGTCGACAATCACCCAAGTGGAAAGTGCAATATCCGAGCCAGAGTTGCCGTTGTAACCAGGATTTATCTCTGTCGCTTCCCATGGAACTCTAAAAAAAAGAAATATTTCATTTTAGGATGGCTTGAAATAACTGGGGTAAGAAGGAGAGACCACAAAATTTAATCAACTTGAAATATTAAGGATTCACTATTAATTATGTTTAAAAATTCTAATTTCAAAAAGTATTAATACCATTTTCGATTGGTTTCGTTTTCTTTAACTTTACTCTTTTGACTACTAAAAATAGTCAATCTAATCTTGAGGATTTTCAACTTTGTGAAACATTTTAAAGTTTCCAACTTTCTTAGAAAATCGTTGTTTTTTTTTTTAAAGTTAATTTTCTTAAACTTTCTAGTTTAAGTTTCTTATATCATCAGCTTAAATAATGCATATTTAATGACTGATTGGTCCGTGAAGTAGATAGTCCCTCCTCCCTCCCCTTTTTTTACAATTATTTAAATAGTTTAAAGAGAACGCTTATAACGAAGCATTATTTCCTTACTACTATACAACCATGCGTAGATTTTTTCGATGAATATAAATAAAGGCGAAAAAATATGCTCTGTAGTTTTTTTTTTCGTTAGTTTTAATTTTTTTAAATTAATTATTCTTAGTTACTACTAGGGATTAATCGTCCGTAATTTTGGCAGGTGTAGACTTATTAATTTAAGAAAAATACACTTGTTAAAATTACGGACAAGTTATCTCTAGTAATTACTAAGAATAATTAATTATTCTCTTGTCAAGATTACACAATTATATAATTTTTTTTTAATCCTAAGTGCAATTGTGATTTTTAAAACCGCCTTGAGTACTAGTACTTTAATGATGTACTTTTTTAGTTTTTTCCAATTGTATTAAAAACCACCGAGCTCCAGCTCGGTCATCTCGGAGCTTAAAAAATGAAAAAATTACGAAAATAATAAACTTAATTTGACTGTCTATATATAGTCTCGTGAAAAGTACTATCTTGCCGCCAGATGGGGGTGGTTTTTAGGCCGTATAATTGAATTTGAAATAAAGGGAGAGAAAGGAGGTGAAGGGGCTAGCGGGCTGGCGGCAAGATAGTATTTTTCATTGATTGGGGCACCAGGTAGTAGATTATGAATTTAGTTGCCGGTCCCATCTTAGCTGGATATTCAAATATTCAAAAAATAGAGTCGGGCGTCATTTTGTATTTACATAAAGATTACAAGACGTTCTTTTTGTGGCGATGATACATTGTTAAGTTTATTAACAAGAGGATATCAAATAAAAAATGATATATAATTTATATCAATTTTCTTGATAAAATTTAAGTAACATATCTTGTACACTTTTATCGAGAACATTCTTTTGGGATGTTCCTTTTTTTTTTGTTGTTTTCTTCACGCATTATTATTACCAAGAAATATATAATTTATAATAGTCAACGTTACACGACATCTTGTTTTTTGCTTTTTTTTTTATCTATATACAATTTAAATTGGTGAAAGAAGTCGGCATCAGAGTTTTGGAATATCCATTTACAAATATTCGAAAATATATTAATATTCATACCAAGCAAGTAATTTATTCATTAATCGATTTGAATTGATATTCATATTTAAATTTATTGCTTTATTTAATTATAAAGTAAATTAAAAAAAAATGAATATGGATTAAATAATGAATTAATTATATTCAGAGATTAGTTCGTGTTATATCAAGATGAATGGTCTATTTTGGAAATGTATTATAGTATAGCTGTGGCCAAGGAAAAATTAGACTTGAGTTCGATTCCGACTTAATGCAAAAAATCAACCAATCTCTAACGGAACAGAGATATAATCCCTTCTAGTTACAACCACCAAGACCTGAGAGATGAGGATTTCACAATTCCTAGATTAATCCTCTCCGGGAGCCTTATTTCGGAGGAGGAACACACTAGATCTTATTTTCAAAGATGCAGATTTTATAGCTAGAATAGTTGATGAGAAAATAAAAAGAATAGCAGATATTGATTATTTCATTTATTAAGGCCCTCTAGGCCGACGTTTCGGACTCGATAGAGTCCATCTTCAGGGCTTGAAAAAGATGGTCTTAATGGAGGCCGGAACGATTGAGTCCAAAGAAGATGGTCTTAATAGAGACCGAAACGTCAGCCTAGTGGGGCTTAATGAATGAAATAATCAATATTATTTTCATTTCCTCAGATCTTTTTTATCATGTTTATTTTGGTTGTTGGTCAGATCTTTAACGTTACAAGGAGAGAAACCACAACAATAAATCAATCAATCAAGTATCATTGAAAGTATATAAAATAGAGATTATTTGGTGGGTCGAAAGATAATTTTTCTTGTTAGAAATTCCATTTTAACTAAAATATAAGTTAATTATTTTTTGCAAATCCAAATGACCAATCAATTAATTAAATTGATTGATTTGAGTTACAGTAGCTAATTTCTAGCGAAATTTAACAACTGTGCATATAAAAAAGTTATAGTTAACTAATTTATATAACTCACAAAAATAGGGGTTTTCAGGGTAACCAGACAAGTGGGGATGTCCATGGAACAAATTTTTAAAAAACATTGTAGAGGACACCTCGCAACTAGTTTGATAAAACAAAAGAAATTAAATTTTGAAAAATCTGGTGTGACTGTCGCACAGAACACAACTTTCTCTTACCTTCAGTAATCGAAAGTTGTGTTCTGTACTTGTCACACCAGATTTTTCGTGTCAACATATATTTAGTTTCCGCTAATAAATTAGAATTCAAGATGTGAAAATTTATAAGTATGGGAAAATATTTATATTTTGTTACCATTGGCAACCATTTCTCCTATCTTTCCTATGAAGTACCAGAGTAATGGACTTCAGAAGATTTCAATGGCAATACATTTTAAAGACCATCTAAAAAATAATTGATTTTTGAATTTTAATCAAAATCGTTGGAGCAAATTTTGAGAAAATCGGAAAAAAGTGAAAAAGTACATCAGTAAAGTACTAGTACTTTTTGGCCAATTTTGTTTAAAAGCTTATTTTCACGCTCCAGGAGGGGGCCTAAAACTTAAATATAAAATTTCAACATCGTAGCTCAATTCCTTCATGTTAAGCACACAGACACACAGACAAACCATGTCGCGAAAAACCACTTTTTGGATTCAAAAACCTCCAAAAACGCGTATATCCATCAAAATTTCGACATCGAATTAACATATACATATAGGTAAGAGAAAGTAAAAATTAGATTTCAGCTGGTTGAGGACAAATTGTTGGCCGAGAGGTTGAGGGTGAAAATGACACCCAAAGCTCTATAAACGAGAAATTTTAAGTAATATAATTAGTTAGAAAAGTTTAAGTATTTAAGCTAAGGTTAAGTTATTTAAATTAATCTCATAAAATAGTGGGTTAAATCGTTAACTAACTTTTTTCAACTACTAAAGAGGGGATTAAAGCAAAAAATAAAAGGTTTTTTGAATATTTTCATTTCCATAAGTATCTTAAGAAAATAATGTGCACCATATATTTTGATATAATTTCTAAACTTATTCTATTTTTCAAAATGATGAATGAAGTAGTTTGATACTATTTTAATATTAACCAGGCCAAAAATGTTCAAGGTATTTGTCGTAAAGTTTAAATTTATTCTCTTTAGTATTGAACTGTATTGCTCATTTTATTACACTTTTCTGAGAAACTCTATTAAAGAAGAACGCCCCTGAGTCATCGACCCTCCTTTGCTTTGCTCACTCGGCCTTTCGCCTATATATATATATAGGATATACTCTAAAATAAAGGAAGGCAATTTTTATATTAGAAGCACGTACTAAGTGGAAACACATTATTATAAAACATCCCCCTCCGCATTTCGTTTTGCCTGTCAACATTTAAGTATAATAATATATACGTTAGGTGTATAACCTTCGAGATTAATGTTAATTTCCAGTTTTTCTCGTTGACTGGAAAAGTTTGCTCTTCATAGAAATGTTTGCCAATAATAAAATGGAATTTGTTTGTAGTGTATGTCAAACAGAGACAGGGTGCATATGCATATCGTTAAGCTGCTTGACGAGAGAGACATTTATGTTATTTCTCTAGAACTAATCAATAGGAAAATTTAATAGCTGGCTTGAAAGATGAGGAATTTTGAGAATTTTTCACACTAAAAATATGTTGTCAGTTTCTAGAAAAAGAGAAAAGGTCTGACCCAAATAAGTAACTAAAAGAGATGGGTGAGATTTGAATGCATAAATTCTCTAGTATAAGTATATGGATTAAAAATCTGGTGTGACTGTCGCACCAGATTTTTCGTGTCGGCATATATTTAGTTTCCGCCGATAGATTAAAATTCAAGATGAAAAATTTATAAGTATGGGAACATATTTATATTTTGTTGCCATGGCAACCATCCTCCTATCTTTTCTATAAAGAACAAGAGTAAAATGATCTTCAGAAGATTTCAATGGCAAAATGAGAATAAACATTTGAAAGAGTATCTAAAAAATAAGTGATTTTTGAATTTTAATCAAAATCGTTTGAGCGAATTTTGAGTAAATCGAAAAAAAACTGAAAAAGTACATCAGTAAAGTACTAGTACACGTTGGCCGATTTTGATTAAAAGCTTATTTTCACGCCTTAGGTGTTTGCCTAATTTAAATATAAAATTTCAACCTCCTAGCTCAATTCCTTCCCCAATTGCTTTAAATTGAAACATTCACACTTTTTTCTCATTCTCACTCACACAAACATTCACACAGTCTTTTCGGCAAATTAGGCCATATAAGACTTTGACGATAACCGTTGTAATTAATATATCAATTTGGGGTTCAGGCATTTCTATTTAAGCCATCTGGTATCCAAATGGCTTAAATAAAATCATCGGACTGCCTGGGTCCGAACTCGCGACGTTTGGTATAGGAGGTGGGCACGCTACCTACTACGCCAGACCCGGGGGATATTTGTAAAAATTACAAATCAAATTCTTTTATTAACAATTGGGTATACCAAATGTTAATGTTAATATATTAACAATTAATAATAAAACCACGCAAGTGTATTTAAATGATATACCCCCCCGGGCATGTCGTAGAGGTTAGCGTGCTAACCTCATATACCAAACGTCGCGGGATCGGACCCCAGGCAGTCCGATGATTTTATTTAAGCCACTTGGATACCAAATGGCTTAAATAAGAATGCCTGGACCCCATATATGTATATTTATCAATAACGGATATCGTAAAAAGTCTTATATGGCCTGAGTTGCCGAAAAGACTGTGTGAATGTGTGTGTGAGTGTGAGTGTGAATGAGAAAAAAGTGTGAGTGTTTAAGAGTGTTTAAAAAAAAAAAAAAAAAATGAATATAAATTTATAATAGTACTCACAAGCATTAAACAAAAAAATAATGAGGGGGGACTGATTTTTGGGGAGTAGAGAGGTGAAGGGCCTCTCACTCCCAAAATTGGAACCGGGTTGTTGGCTCTCGAGCTAAATACCGGTACTTGGAGTTGGTGCGTGCCTCCGTGCACGATGCACTAGGGGTAAATAAACGGGGAATGATTTTTTTGTAGGCTATTGAGGGTTTTTATGCCATAATTTAGGCTTTTCCCTCAAATTAAAAAAAAAAAAAAAAAAAAAAAAAAAAAAAAAAAAAAAAAAAAAAATTAAACAAAAAATACGGATGAGCTGTATTATTTTTATGGGTGTAGCTATGAAATTTGGCTGAGGGGGCAAGGGACCACCCATCCTCCTGGGGACCAGGGGGTAAGTAACCACCAGTCCCCCCCCAAAAATTTATATCCCCCTATCGATTGGTGGTCCGACAGTTTCTCCTCCGGAATATTTTTTAAATTTAACCTTCTCGAAGCGTAAATTAAGCATAATTTCTAATGAAATTTTTGTAGAATACTTTAAGGGAAGAAAATAATCCCACCAAGTTAGAAAACAAAATAGCTTTTTATTTTCAACGAGATCACTCGAAAAAACTGTCAGGTACAGTGAGCGCCACATTAATTAAGCCTTAAGTATATGGCATAGTGTATGGTATATGGTGAAATAATTTTAAATTTGAAAAGGTAAAATAAAATCATCTGTACCAGATTTTACGTTTCACCTTTTCGGTCATAAAAATTATATCACTATACACCATATACTTAAGGCTCTAGCTATCAGGAGGGGACTTAATTGTGGCGCTCACTGTACAGCTGATATAAGATCCTTGAAATTGGAATGGTCAACTAACTTCTAAAAAACCAAAAACTCACAACTTTAATATTATTAAAAAAAAAAAAAAAAAAATGAAAAAGGATCACAGGCCCACGAGCCTTCTGCTGATCCTCTCCGGGACTTCCCTAGCTTCGACTATGTCAATGAAAACTTTATTGTTATATAAACATTTGAACAATATACTCTTTGAAGACTAAAAGATGGCAGGGTGGATCGTCCCCGAAACGTTCTATTAAAGAGTGTTTATAATTATAGATGCTCAATTATTGGCTGCTCCGCTTTCTTTATATTATTTGCAGCTACGATCTACTATTCAATCCTTTGTTAGGAATACAAACAGTGACAAATGAACTTTCAATAGACATTTTTATGCAAAAAAATAGATAATTAACTTTTGGTAAAAATTAACACAATTTCATGTTGGATAATTAAATTATTGTATTTTTTTTTAACTTTATGTATTGGGAATATTTGTTTTAATTGAGGATGTAGAACCGAAATGAACCAGTACTTTAAAAAAAAAGTGGACTAATTGCAAGTGGAATATTAAATCATATCACCGAGAGATCTACATTATAAATTTAGAACGAAAAAAATATTCTTTTTACGTTAAAAATAATTATTTTAATATTTCCTTTGGAAAAGTTTCTATTTTGTTTTTTGTTTTGCAAGTCTAATTAAAAATTGTTTATCTTGAATAAGTAGTTCATCTAGGGACTTAATTAAAAGACAAAACTTTTTCGATTAAAGAAGAGTATTTTGGAAAAAATATATATAAATGTTATAATATAATAGATAGGATTTATTTCAAAGAAACTCTCTAATATGCACGACTTCGCTAATATAATACTTTTTGTATTCGTCATGAACACAAATGATATTAGCTTTCGTGGAAGATATTTCACGTAAGTTCTGGTTCATACTTGATTAGTTTGGGTTGATTAGATGGATGAAAAAATAAAAGAGACAATCTAATTCACAAGAAAAATAATTAAAATATAAGAGGATTTTTAGTAATTCACCAGGCATATTATAAACGACTTCAAACTAGAACCTTTTACGGACCGTAACAAATCAATTAAGGTATCTAAATAATAAATTTCATTTGAGAAATAAAGTGTGTGAAGAAAATTACCGGATTCAAGGTCAATATTTAGGGCCCGATTAAGGAAATTCTTTCTTTATTTTGTTCAAATCAACTTCTAGAGATATAGCGTATTTTGAAGGGTAGTTGAGAAGTAAAGACAAATAAAAATGAAAATATAAATATATCCCCTTTTTTCAGGATGGATATCATCATAATGAAAGCAAAAATACCAATTTTGAATGTCTGATCCAAAGAAAAATTGAGAAAATATGGGGCTTTCCCAGGCCCACCGTAGGTTAGCTTGTACCATGCCCCCCCCCCCCAGCCAAATTCTCTAGCTGATCTCTCAATGCTCTTGTGGTCAAATTCAGAGCCGCTTGAGTATCCCCAGAATTTTAGTAGAGGTGCGCACCCTCACTCAAAAAGGAGTGGGAAAAATTATTTTTTTACATATTATATACGTAAATTTATAAAGGAAAATAATTGTCCCTTTTTTAACTGCAATTCTTTTATATTAGGGTTTGTTCAGATTCTTAATTTTTGAAAAATTGACGTGATAAAACATTAGTTTTTCAAAAACTGTATATTTTTCATGGTCAATTTTCTAAATTTTCCATATACACCTGGCCTCGATGTATATAGAGAGAAAGTATTGGATTCATGTCAAAAATTCGATGTCGAGATTTTGATGAACACGTTTTGAGGTCCCCTGAATCTAAAAAAATGGTTTTCGCGACATGGTCTGTCTGTCTGTCTGTCTGTGTGTGTGTGTGTGTCTGTGAACAAAATATCTCAAGAACGCAAAGAAGAGGTTGAAATTATATTTAAGTTAGGCACCCCCCTGGGACGTGACACGAAGCTTTTGAACAAAATTAGCCAAAAAGTACTAGTACTTTACTGATGTAATTTTTCAGTTTTTTTCGATTTTTCTGAAAATTCGCTCCAGCGATTTTTTTTTTAATTCATAAATCAACTATTTTTTAGATGCCCTTTAAAATGTATATTCTCATTTACCATTGTAATCTTTTGAAGACCACTTTACTCTTGTACTCCATAGGAAAGTTAGGAGAACCCCTCGGGCTTGGTGTAGAGGTTAGCGTGCTAACCTCGTATACCAAACGTCGCGGGTTCGGACCCCAGGCAGTCCGATGATTTTATTTAAGCCAATTGGATACCAAATGGCTTAAATAAGAATGCCTGGACCCCATATATGTATATTAAATCAATAACGGTTATCGTAAATGTCTTAAATGGCCTGAGTTGCCGAAAAGACAGTGTGAATGTGTGTGTGAGTGTGAGTGTGAATGAGAAAAAAGTGTGAATGTTTAAAAAAAAAAAAGTTAGGAGAAATGGTTGCCATGGTAACAAAATATAAATATTTTACCCATACTTTTTTTTTTTAAACATTCACACTTTTTTCTCTTTCACACAGTCTTTTCGGCAACTTAGGCCATATAAGACTTTGACGATAACCGTTATTTATGAATTTTCTATATTAGGGTCCAGGCATTCTTATTTAAGCCATTTGGTATCCAAATGGCTTAAATAAAATCATCGGACTACCTGGGGTCCGAACCCGCGATGTTTGGTATACGAGGTTAGTACGCTAACCTCTACGCCAAGCCCCGAGGGCACCCATGCTTTTACTAAGGAAGTCTTTTGAATAAATTACTACTAGTGTGTTTTTGAAATGGTTAAAATAATATTTTTTTTTTAACAAATACAATACAAAAAGTCCTCTCTAAAAATAATCAAATAAATCATTTCCAGAATAGAAACAAACCCCTCGGGATGGATTTACTAGGAATTTTCATCAAAACGTTGAATGAAATCAATGATCCAGTTCAAATTTGATTTAAAATATAAAAAGCATTTTTTTTTTTTTTAATCAAATTTGAACTCATTCATTCATTATGTAGAGAGGATATCCTAATAAAAAATCTTAATGAAATTATAATTTGATTGGCCATCACCGGTTAATAATAGAAAACAAAACATTAATTAAAGCCATGCTTTAAAAAAAAAGTCATGCTTTCTTCTCTAAAATCAAAAAAAAGTTTGACCTAAATGTTCGAAAATAATAGATAATATTTCTAACTGTTGTGGTTTTTGTCCTTCATTCTTTTGACCTAATTGGCCAGAAGCCATGGGAAAATTAAACACATAAAACCACCCTTTTAGTAAGGTCCCTATAAATAAAATATTTATTTTTATTTTGAAGTTTGAAAAAGTAATTAACGAAAAATAATTTTATAAAAATATATATAAAGATTGTTTACAGATAAAGGGGACTTTTGTTCTGGAGATTGTGCTATAAACAGAGAAATCAGTTGCTATAAAAAAAATATATTATGTCTAGCCGTATTTTTGCTAGTCCATAAAAATATGACTAAATCAATCAATACCTTGGACTAAATGTTTGAAATAAGAAAAATTTCAATTATATATAAAAAATGGACAAAAATTGTAAACAAATTCAAAATAATAAAATTATCTTCTCTATCAAAAATAAAATTTTATGTTATTGCTTAGGTCTATACAGAAGGATAATTAATACATTAAGAGATTTTAAAATGATAAACTTTTTAAATATCATTAAAGTTAAATAGGTTATTTGTTTCAAAGGGTTTATTAATTAAAAATTAACCCTTAATAGGTATTTCGACAATTACTTGTCATAGAGACTTGTAGTATAGCCTAATACAAGTATTAGAATGTAATCACTTCTGATGATGACAAGTAATTATCGAAATACGTATTAAGTGTTAATTTTTAATTAATAAACCCTTTGATTTCTATTTTGAAAATATATTTTTGTTTTCTCATTGGTTAATTTTAAGAAAAGTTATTCATTTTTAAAATCACCTAGTGAATTATCAATTAATTGAAAAAAAATATTTACCCCTTCAAATTCAAGTATTGAAACTGCTCCAGTGTAATCCCTCTTTTCAAGAAAGTCTTCAATTTTAGGAATTTGTTTGGCAGAAGCCTTGGGAGGAGGTGGAGTTCCACTTGTACCATTGTCAGAAGTTGAGGCAACATCTGGCTTTACGCGGGATAAGATCTGGAAAGCAAAGAATATATTAATCAAGAGATTTTAAGATTCTTTGTATAAATCATTTCCCTCTAAAATCCCTCCCCTTACTCTAAATTTTATATTTTAAAATCATTATTTCATTCAAGAAATAAAAAAGTTACTGAACAATGGCAACAATTTTTTAAAAAAAGTTAATAATGACTAATTATTGGAAGATGATTTGGGGCGATTATTAAGCAATGAATGTTTATATACCTAATCTTAAAACATTGAACACCCTCACGTCAATTCAATAAAATAAATTATTTCATTATTTTCAAATGACATTAATAATTAAACTTACCATTTTGACTTTAAAACTTCTTGATATTCATTCACTTTGTTTTTTAATAGTTGCCATAACAACCATCATAACAACTTAAAATCTGAACAAGATTCCAAAAGTTACTTAAATAATACTCGATGGCAGCACCTGACAATCAAGTCAACAGGTTTCTTTTTTTCTTTTTAATTCTTGGCTTGCTCTAGTGCTGCTATCTAACTAAAAATAAGAGAAATAAATGATATTTTGGTCTTTTATCAAAAGGTGGCAGGAAGATCTTAGAAGTGGTAATTTTAATTATTTTAACAATAAATTTTAAATTCTTTAATTTGCTTATATATGGATAATTTTAATATTAATTTTCTTTTATAAGTATTTGTTTTCCCCTCTGGGCTGCTGTAAATTTTGAGTATATTTAATTAATTGATTAACAACGGCTACTAGGGGACGTTCAACACGCTATTCCTTGCGGTTACCCACCCGGGTCTTTTATTTCAGAAAAAAATAAATAGTAAACTAAAACAATGGTTGTCTAATTTATTTAGATTCAAAGACGGACTGTGCAAATTTCAAACTAAATTTAAATTAATAGATCACTTTTCGTTGTAAAAACCTTG
Source organism: Euborellia annulipes (assembly GCA_023213315.1). Taxonomy (NCBI): domain Eukaryota; kingdom Metazoa; phylum Arthropoda; class Insecta; order Dermaptera; family Anisolabididae; genus Euborellia; species Euborellia annulipes. The sequence continues at coordinate 11,356 of JAKCPI010028856.1, read as the reverse complement.
AATTCCGGACGAAATTTTTTAAAAACTCAATTAGTTAAATTCAATTAATTTTAATATAAAATTTTAAATAATATAATTTTAAAAGCGACACTTCTTTTAGAAACATCTTGTTCCTTTTGAACTAGTTCATTTCTGAACGACTTAATTTTAATTAAATTTTTCGAACATAGATGGCAGCAACAGTTATTTTAAGAAGGCACTCCCTTGATATATGAAATCACCATTTTTATAATTTGATAAAAAAAAGTGTTTGCATCATTATTTTTATTTTCCTTATAGATTCTTCACTTCAACTTGTCATATGAATTTCTTCTTTTATAAAAAGGATATTAGTAAGTTCGACATTTTAAAATTGATACGTCTTTTAAATATGTTTGTAATACCTTTCAATTCAATATTTAGATAAGTAATATATACAAATCTCACGCTATCTCTCTCTTCTCTCTTTCTTCCTACATATACACTAGTAGTATATTAGTAAGATTCTTCATAGTATATCATTCAAGGCTAATACGCCAATTAAACAAACAATTTATTTTCAATTATAGGAATTGAGGAGAATGTAAATATATTTGATTTGTAATATTTTTACATTCTTAATAATGTTGTCATCTTGTGAGCAACTTCAGAAAGCGCTTTTAAACATCTTAAAAGAGAAATATAAAGTTCATGATGAAACATTGACAGAAAAATTACTGTCATATTTATCGGCACAATCTTTAGGTAAATATTTTTAATTTATCTTTTATATAAGTATATATATTTTATTTTTTTTATAGAGAATTAAGTATTGCTTGCTAATTATTATAAGATCAAACCTTTTTTTTTATAATATCTTAATTCATATATAATCAAAATTTTATATTGCCAATTTTTAAAAAACATGATTTCATTTTAGATATTATAATGTTGAAAAATATCTTGTCTTTAGATAGGTCCCGTCAGAATCATGTCAAAAAACTTTCTATAGTACTTTTAAAAATAATTAAAAAATTTAACTTGTAAGTGAGAAGGATGAATAAATAAAATCCGGAGATGATTTTCAGGCCAATTTATTTGGATCAACTCCTTCCGCTATGGGTCAACGTTTCGGAGCCAGAACGACTCCTTCTTCAGGACCTTATGTTTAACAAATAAAAAGTACATATCATAGATTACATATAATATTTAAGAATATTTTTTTTTTTGTTATTTGTTTTCATTTATTTATTTATTTTATTTATTTATAATAGTGGTATAAGACTACTCACCATGAGGGGTCAAGAAAACAAATAGCCCAGCCCTCAATTTTATTATTAATAGTGTGTCTTTCACTACATGTGTACTAGCCTGATTAACCACAACTTTTACTGACAAAATTGAGAGCTATTTATTTTCTTGACCTCGCATGGTGAGTAGGCGTATACCACTATTATAAAATAAATAAATAAATATAATCAGATATACACATATATTTTTAAAAATAATTGAAAACAAATAAAGAAAATAAAATAATCTTAAATAATATAAATAATCTATGATATGTACTTTTTATTTGTTAACCATAAGATCCTGAAGAAGGAGTCGTTTTGGCTCCGAAATGTTGACCCATAGCGGAAGGAGTCAAGACCAAATCAATATAACCATGTAAATAAAGAAACCAAAATATCGGAGGAAGAGGAGAAGGGCATCCAATTGCTTATTCGTCAACATCTCGAAACCCGGAAGAATTAAACATGGAGTGAAAGTGATATGTTGACTTTAGTGAAGGCACTTGAACATTCCAATGGAAGAGATATTAAAGTAATAAAAGACCATAAAACTTTAATTGGTCAAATGAACAACCGATAGGATGCAAAGCATTCAAAGAATGGCTCCAAAATTAAAGAGATATAACGCAAATTTAGATATACTACTGGGAAAACATATATTGCAGATTCTTTATCGAGATCTCCATTAACATAAAAACATATTTTATGTTGAAAGAGGTAAATAACAAGAAGAAAATACACCTCGAAACAAGGAAGAATTAAACTTACATAAAAAAATACAGCCATCATCCCCCTGTTACATAGTTTATAACGCAATATTAATAAAAGAAGAACATTTACCTAATGATCTCGGACTATTACTAAAAATTCACTATAACAAAAAACATAAAAACAAACAAACAGAGCTGAGGAAAAAAAAATCTATATAAATAATAGCGGAGTGTCCGTCTGTCACGCTCTGTTTGACCAACTTCCCGTTGGAATTTTGAAACGAAATTTTGCAGTCTTATAGAGGACGATTTTTATGGAGAGTTCAGGCAAAATAGTCGGGTTCCGAAATTCCTATAACTTTTTGAGTGAAGAACTGGCGAGTGAGGCACTGGATTGGAATAGTATTACGGGGGGTTCGCCGAAGGCCGTTAGTTAATAGTCATTTTTGCAATGAATGGACTATTAGAACAAATAATGTCGGACACTGGGAAAATCTTTCGATTTTTTTCTTAAAGGGAATGAAATAGAAAATTTTACTAGCAACCTATACTAGTCAAAAATGAATCCATTCATAGAACATTAGTAGGGAAGATGGTACTGTTCTTAGATAAACATTAGACTCGAATTCGATCCCGTAAAAATTCTTAGACAAGTGTCCCTACTTATATAAACAATATCTTCCTCCTCCCCAGTAACAAGCATTTGGATGTGTATTGGACCATCCTTAGATTGTACTTCTCTGAACTCTTGACCCAAAGAGTGGTGATAACGGGTGCACAATAGATCACAAGTTCGCAGTGTAAAGAAAGTCAACTACATTACAATCAATTTATAGAACAAAATTCAGACGATAAAAAATTTGAAAAGTTAAAAGTACTAATTTGATTTATAAATTTTTGATGTAAACAAGTGCTACGGAAGTGGATTAAATTTGTATAATAGTAATGGAAATATTTTTTAAAAGAATAAATAAGAATCTCCAAAAAAAGAGAAATTAAGAGAATACAAGTGAATTTTATTTGACCACCCTAGACTTGAGCCAGGGTTAATCCACTCCCTTAGACCAGAAATTTATTAATCAAATTATCGATCATATTAACTTTTGGTCGTTTCATCAGTTTAAAATATCCATGGCCTTTAGACTAATAATTTTTTAAGAGATATACCACATGATTTTCAACTTTTGGGAGATTCTTTCTTTATTTTGCTTATATTTGATAATGTTATTGCTTATTCAGCTTATCTAAGTCTAAAGATTATTATTTTATTTTTTAAAACAAAGTAATTAATTAGTGATAGTAATATAAATAAAATTGTATTATTTTTTTTATTTATTTTTTTTTTTCAGAGAGCAGAGGTCTTTCTGAAGACTTTCTTCTACAATGGATTCACGAATTTATTGGCGGTTTGAATCGTGGAATTGATAAATCAGTGCTGCCTTTTGTTCTTCGATTTGCTGGTCAAGTTTTCGCACAGCAACATATCTTTATTCAACTTAAATTGCAAAATGTTTTGGAAACTATTCGACAATTAATTGATCCATTTCTAAGTGATTCCAAATTACGTTATTGTTATGTTGCTATGCTTGAACCACTCTCAAAACATAAACCTGGATGTTTATGGCTTATTAATTCAGGTAATTTTCGTTCATATCAAATACTTGAAGAATTTGACACAAGTAGAAACAGCCAGAGTTAATAAATTTATTTTCCATCTACCTATAAAGATTTTTATTTGAAAATATATAATGAAAATGAATGAAAATCAATTTTTCACCGAAACCTCGAATTTACCGGCCAAACGGGTATCCGGCCAGGGTCTCGAGTTCGACTAGGCCGGTTAAGAGGAATTGTACTGTATGTCCTATTTATTAGTGTTGAATGGAAAATATTTATAATAACATTTTCTTACCCTATTAGACAACGTTGTTAATAATATTCCAATTGCAGGGGTGAAGAACATATTATTCTATTTCTTTTCAAAGCCTCTACTTTCCAGCAAATTTTAAAAATTGCTAAAGTCCCCTTCCTGGGGTAGAAAATTGGGAGATAAACTCACAAATTTGAGGAGACCTAAGGACCTTATCCTGATGCTTTCAGGATCAGAGTAAGGCCAAGGTACTGCCGAAAGGAAATGGGACTTGTGGCTTGGGGAGAATAGGATACTAACATGAGAAGTAAAACTTCCAAACTGGAATTGGGGTCTGCCGAGAGGTGTGGGTCGTGAGGCTGGGAATGAGCAGATCCTCGTCCATTATCATAGTCCAAAGTGAAAAATATTTCGCATTGCGAATTATTTCAGTGAAAAGAGCGACAACTCAGCTTTATCCAATGGCTAAGTGAGACTGGCGGGAATTTGACCAGAGAGCCGGTAGGACGAACACTATGCGGCCTCAGCAACGTATTTTTTTTCATTGGGGATGTACTGCATTCTGGGCCACAAGTCGGAACGCTGATATTTATATATATATAGTTGAAAAATTAAATACAGGTCTATTCTCTGAAAACAGACGTTAAAATTTAACATCAACAAATGGGTGTTAAAAAGTAAATTAATAACACCAGCGTTAACAAATGCTAATCTCTAAACCAAGTTTTAACACAGACGTAAGTAAACATGTTGCTTTTCAGAACATATAGACCTGTTAGATGGAAAATAACAAATCAAGTTAGTAATGTGAATGCGCTAGAGGTTATCAAAGTGTGTAAAAACACGAACAAACAGAAAACATAGCAATCTTTGTATGGATCGTTAACACCTGGTGCTAAAAAGTCAAATGCTAGCTGTTAAAAGAATATTTTTTAACGCTGGTGTTATTACTTTACTTTTTAACACCCAATTTATTAGGTTAAATTTTAACGCCTGTTTTGTGATTATGCTAAGAAAATAATTAGGAATATTTTTCGTGAAATGGAACCGTCTGCTTGAAATGTCCGGTACGGCAAATTTTACCAGCTCAACCCTGATTTTAACCCCTTTTTATTATGTTGTCGATTCTCTTGCTGGCTTTAACAAACGGTTTTAGGTTAAAAAAAACTTTCCCTCTGCACCATGAAGTGAATAGTCATTTTTATTTTATTGATATAAAATACCATTTTGAATCTTTTTTTTTTTTAGGCGCTTATATTGAAGTTCTCAAGTTTTTCCATCAACAGAGCAACATTTATCTATTACGTGTTGCTGAATTACTTCTCGTTCAAGTACCTAAACTGATAGCACGAGATTCTCCAAATCATTTGCCATCACTTTTGGATAATTTAATCATTTCTCTTGTTGAAGGTGATTTAAATGTACATTCACCTGATATTACAATTGTCTCGAAATTATTAGAAAACGCATTACGAGATTCATCATTAGCTGGCAAACGTCTAAGCGAGTATATTTTAGCTGATGGCGCTTTGATTCCGCGCCTTGAGGCTGTCGTTCGTCAAGCAACGACAGACTCGACTTTTGAATTTTCTGTCGCCGAATTACTTATTTTAAGTTTATTCGCTGATTCACGACAAACAGCCAATGGACGTTCCTTCTTACAAAATGATCAAAATAATTTACAATTGTTGATTTTTCAATTTTTAACAATACTTATAAAAAAGCATTCCATTTTAAATACATTAAAAATTGCGAAATTACTTTCAAGTAGTTGGGATTGGTTTTTTAAAGAGCATCGAATTCAAGATCCTAATGAGAATGCATTTCTTTTTGAAAATCAAATCATTTGTTTTCAATTGACACCTTTATTTGCTGCACAACGATTAACACCTCAAAGTGAATACTTTGAGGAATTTGTACAAAGAGTTTTAAAGGTAACATCCCATGAAACGATTCGTATGGTTTATACATTTAGAAATGCATTTATAAACGAAGAAGAAGCTCTTCTTTATATTCCAATTTGTTTGGAATTAATTTTAAATAATATCCAGGAAATGAATCGCACTCACGCCATCTATACATTTCAATCAATTATGTATTTAACAAAAGAATTCATTCCTTTTAAAGATACGAATCATACACCGATTTTTGAATCTAAAAAAACGATACTTGCATATCTTTTGCATTGTATCATAAGATTAATTCGACAATTTCAATTCACCTGGAGGGAGACAGTAGAGACAATGTGTCTCTTTACAGTTGCTGGAACAATTCTCTCATTAAGTGAACAATTTCATCCGAAAACGATGCAGGAAAAAGAAGAGATGAGTTTATCAAGTCAAACTTTGGATAAACGTATCTGTGTCCATGCTTTGCAATTGTTACGAGAAGCAACTCTATACTCGATGCAACCTGATCTGGCTCTGATAACAAATCGAGTTGATGGCAGTCCAATGGAATTAATTGGTCCAATGCTTTTAAGAATTTTTAAAGATACACGATGGGAAGTCCGTGATTCTACACTTGAATTCTTACTTGTTCTACTAAATATTTCTGAATCTAGTAAGTAATATTTTTAATTATATATAATTCTTGTATTTTTACTTTCTCTTACCTATATATGTTAATATATATACATCAATGAAGTCAGTGGCTGTTTTTCTATAGACAGGAGAAGAAGCAGATGCAGCCAAAAAACAAAAGCCTTCGATTTAATACAATTTAATGAGACGTTTCATTAAATTGTATTAAATCGAAGGCTTTTGTTTTTTGGCTGCATCTGCTTCTTCTCCTGAATATATATATACTTATGTTACGCCGAATCAACGAAATGGTCTATCGTGTGTGTGTCTGTGTTCAATTTTAAACATGAAGGAATTGACGAAGTTGAAATTTTATATTTAAATTAGGCACCCCCCCTTGAAACGTGAAAATAAGCTTTTAATCAAAATCGACTAAAAAGTACTAGTACTTTACTGATGTACTTTTTCAGTTTTTTTCGATTTTCTCAAAATTCGCTCCAACGATTTTTTTAAAATTCAAAAATCAATTATTTTATAGATGCTCTTTAAAATGTATATTCTCATTTTGCCCTTGAAATCTTTTGAAGCACACTTTACTCATGTACAGTGAGCGCCACAATCAAGTCCCCGCCTGATAGCAATAGCCTTAAATATATGGTATAATATATAAATATAGTATATGGTAAATAGTGAAATAATTTTAAATTTGAAAAGGTAAAATAAAATCACCTGTACCAGATTTTACGTTTTACCTTTTCAAATTTAAAATTATTTCATCGGTTACTATATACTATACCATATACTTGAGGCTAAAGCTATCAGGCGGGGACTTGATTGTGGCGCTCACTGTACTTCATAGGAAACGTAAGAGAAATGGTTGCCATGATAACAAAATATAAATATTTTCCCATGTTTATAAATTTGACATATGAAATTCTAATATATTGGCGTAAACTAAATATATGTCGACACAAAAAATCTGATGTGACAGGCACTGAACACAACTTTCATTACCGAAGGTAAGAGAAAGTTGTGTGCTGTGCGACCAATCACACCAGGTTTTTTGGATTCTGAGGGCCTCAAAATGTATATTTCCATTAAAACCACGAATTTTTGATATAAATGCAATACTTTTTCTCCATATATTCAAGAGAAAGTAAAAATACACAAAAAAAAATTATTTCGCAATCATGCACTAATAATTCTCTTGTTTATTTCTTTTTTAGAATTCCCAGCCCTTCAAGAGCATATTGTAAAATATAAATTAATTCCAACAATTGCTGAGATGGCTGTTGAAGATCCGGAACCATATGTTCGGGCTTCGGCGATTACATGTTTAACCGCTTGTCTGCGAATCGATTGCTATTGGCGTGAACATCTCTCAAAACCAACGATGATTGAAACATTACTCATACTCCTTTCAAACGAACAAGAAGGTTTAGTTCGAAAAGAAATTGCTACCTGGTTTTCAGTGCTTTATTCACGAGGAAAAGTACCATCCGAATGTCAACAGAAGATCTATTTAGCAATGTATGCAGCGGCTCGTTCTGATTTGCATTGGGAAGTAGTTTCTGCTGCTCTCGGTTTCTGGCATCGCGTTGTTGTTGCCCAACTGAACCAACAAGGAATGCTCGATGGTGAATTTCCAAGTCACACTTTCGATAAAGAGAATAGAAAAATCATCATCCTCACTGAAGATCATATTCGGCGACGAATTTTAAGAGCTCTTGAGGAACTTGGTCAATTGGGATGTTTAACTATTCTTCTTTCATCACTTGATGTTTATGAATTAAATGTTGTTCGAAAGGCTGTTGAAATTTTACAATTTCTCTCTAAATATTTGCTTATATATAATGTTAAACCTAGCGAAAAAATAGATACCGCAAAAAAGCAACGAAACGGTTTAAAAGATCAATCATGTTCATCTCACCAGACTCCGATTAAAATTACACCACAAGATAATTCAAAAAGAGAAGATGTTATTAAAGATATTTGCAATTTAAGAGACATTCAATTATTAGAAGTAGTGAAAGTTGAGAAAGATTTTAAAGAAGAGAATAAAATTAAAAATATCGTTGTTGAAAAGATGGATGCTAATGAGTTTTTTAACTGCATTTTATTCTACTAATTTTGAACAAGTCTTGGAAGATAAAACCGGATGGGTTGCATCGGCTGGTGAAGATATTGTAACAATTTTACAGGATTTGTTACAAGCACCATATGAACTTGATGCATCAGTTAATTCTCTTGATTGTTATTAATATGATTCTCCTCTAATATCTTAATGGTTTTTTTTTATGTTACTAGTTTCAAGAGTTTACTATTTTTGTAGATTGTTGAAAAATGAATAAATTTTATATATTGTTTTTTATGTTTTCATTAAGATTATTTTAGGATAATGCACACTACGAACACAGATCGGAATCAAATTTCTCCCCCCAAAATCAGGTTTTCGATCAGCAAACAAAAACACTCCGACTGCCTAGATTGAATTTAAGAACGTTTGAAAATCCGTGTAGACATAGTGTGCATAATCCTTTATTCATATCATTATAATTTAAAAAATTTGGTGTGATTGGTCGCAAAACTTACCCTTCGGCAAGAGAAGGTTGTATACTGTGCTTTTTTGGGTCGATATATATTTAGTTTTCCATAGCAGCTTAGTTCCAAACTTGACCAGTTGCATTTCATAAGTAAAAAATCTGAAATACTACAAACAATTTTTTTATTATTCGCATTAAAAGAAATATGCGAAATTTCAAAAATGAATTACAATTTATAATTAGAAAAACTTTAAGGCCGGTTTCTTCAGAAAAATTAATTTTTAACCGAAAAATTTGTTGTGAAAGATTGTTTTTTCTTCTTTTGGGCCTCCTCCTCCCCTCATAGCCCACCTAACCTCACCTTTACCTAAAAAAAAAAAAAAAAAAATTAGTTTCCATATTTTGATTTCATCACCTAATGAAAATTTACTTACTTTTGAAATTTTGTTGCTTTCAAAATTAATCTTCTTAAGACTTCTTTTTTTTATTTGCACTTCACTTCACTTTATAAAATATATTATAAAAAAAAATAGAAAATTCATTTTAAAAAATGAGTTCGCGGTTGTAAGAAATTTAATTTAAAAACGCAGAAAAAATTGTCAAATTTGATCACCCACCACAAGTTCAAATAAACAGTGGCGTAGCTCAGCGGTTCCCAACCTTTTTTGATGTGCGGGCCACTTTTTCCATAAAAAAAAAAAAAACGCTGAGGCCCAGTGTATACGTACATCCCACGGTTAGGGAGCCGCTGGCGTAGCTAACCCTAAAAGGGCAAATTTCAAAAAGGTGCCTTTGTATTTACTTACTGTGTATATTAAAAGATCCAAAAAAAAAACAAAATTGATACCAATATAGATGATAATGATACACTCTTATGTTTTCTTCATTTGTATTATTAAATAAATTTATGTTTTTATTTACCCATAATGAAAACATGAAGGAAAGGAAGAAAGATCATCTGAAAAATATAAAATTTGAATTAGTTTTGCTCATTTTATTTTAATAATTATTGTATATGAAAATTTACTTACTTATTAAAAATTTCGCATAATACTTAATCTTGAAGACTTCTTTTTCTTTAAAATAAAACAAAAACAAAGTTTGGAAATAAAGCAACACGAACTATTCTTTTTATTATTTGCATTAAAAAGAATATGCGAAATTTCAAAAAAGAATTGTGATTTATAATTTGAAAAACCCCAAGTCGGGTGCCTGAAGAAATCATATCGGTGAGAATGAAAGTGATTTTTTGGATTACGAGTAAACGAGAGACCAGGGGGCTTTGAAAGAGATCCTACCTAGCCTAATTAAAAATACGAACGAAGTGTAATTGTATATACCCGGTCCCCACCATCAGATCGGCGGGGCCCTCGGGCCTGTCCCTGGCCTTAAGGGTATGCGTTATTTACATCCAGGCTATCCCTGGAAAAACGACATCCCTCCCTGACTCTCGTTTACCCATTGAGCCAACTCAAACCCAACCTCAAAGATACAAAAACATACGACTCCTTTTGCGTCATTAAAAGACGTCTTTTCGCAAACACAAGAACACTTGTGAACCTGGGTTTCGATCTTTCAATCAGATCTGACCGCATCTCCTTATGAATCGTTCATGGAACAAATCAACGAAAATATAATTCATTTTACCTCTCTGTTGGATCCTAAATATAAATACAATCAAGAGACCCTTACAAAACGAACTAACTAAAGATTAGAGAAGGCACCTTAAGCTAATAACAACGACGAATCTCCAACAGAGTCCTAAATTGCAGAATATTCTTGTTGATTTCTCCACTATCAGGTTCATGATGAGTAGCTACAGGTTCAAAAATAAAATCCCTGTCGTTGGCATGGTGCATCCCTCCCCTCCTCTATATTTAAACTATTAAACTACAATTTAAGGTGTGAAAATTAATTTTCAAATTATTGATCGAAAGTAAATAAAATTTGAATTCGTATATAAATCACACCTTAAGTTCTAGGTACCAAGTTGATGATGTCCCGCGGTGCAGGAGAGAGAGGCATCCTCTCTCCTGATACAGGTGGGGAGGAAGTCTAATCTAATTTTTAATAAAATTAAAAAAAAAAATTAAGTTAAATTTTTAGCAAAAATTTTTTATAAAAATGTATATCAAATTTTTGAAAACTTTTTTTAATGAAATCCAAATTTAATTAAGAAATTAGAAATTAAAATTTTTAAATGCAAATTAATTAAATGTGAAAATTATTTTTTATAATTTAATCATTAAAAAGATTATTTCTGAAAATTATCTATTTAAAGAAAATTAATTATTGATTGATTTTAAAATAAGAGAAAGTAAAAAAAGAACTAATTCTATTTGGGGTCAGCTGAAAAAAATAACATCCTAAAAAAGCTAATCTAATCTACCCCTTCAAAATTCTTGCACCATGCAATTATTACCTTTGATACCCTCTCGGAGTTCTGTAACAAAAAAAGAAA
>JAKCPI010028855.1:0-11999 GCA_023213315.1 Euborellia annulipes | reverse complement strand
ATACATACTATTTTATATCTTGATGGGAAGTCAAAAATATTCACCAACACTATGTTGGAAGGAGTTTCAGGAGGTTTTTTTATATAAGTCTTATTCATATCTGGAAATTAATTGGACCCTTTTAATTTTCTTTTTCTTTTATAATCTCTTAAAAAAATGTTAAGAGAGGTAATGGAATATTTCTTGTAAATTTTTTTAAATAATAAAATAGTCCTTTTTGCAGAATATTAAAAAATAAATTTAGGGGAGATTAGATAAAATTACAACATTAAAGCAAGTTCTTTGAATAGAGTAATAGTATATTTAGGCTTATATAATAAAAAATAAGCCTCTTTGAGAATTCAATACCCAAGATAGTGTAAATGTGGTGTGTTAACTTTCTTTCTACATCTTTTTTTTATAATGAGCATTTTGTAGCAAACTGCAATGTAAAGTCGTGAGCTCGTTGCTTTTTTTAACCCAGGTTATGCCAAGTTTAAGACCCCATATAAAGAAGAAAGGGGCACTTTGCATGCCTGTGGCTCGGGGCTCTTTATTACCGCCTTTCCTTAGACTTTACTTTAATTCACATCCCTGGAGGGTTGCAAAAAGAACTCACGACGGGGTATCTGAAAAGAGGAACTGCAAAGGACTGAAGAAGGATGGAGGGGAGTAGACAATTAAAACGCTCCTGTCATTCCAAGACTCCTTCCCAGTCGTCTATCTTTTGGGACTATCTGTGTCTATGTCTCTCGGGGTCGATTCAATGCGAGACTGTTTGCTTCTAGGCGAGTATGTGTCACTTCACGGCTAATGATCACTTCACTTTATTTCATTCCTGAAAAATATATATAGGCTTATATACACATATATATAATTGAATTTCTACTAAGAGAAAATGTCAAACTTTCTGGAATCCATAATGGGATTTTAACGGTTGTTTAGGTATTTAATTGTTTTTAAGTTTCTATAATAAATAATTAAGGAAAATTGCTAAACCCCCTTTTGTAATTTCATTAATGTTTTTAAACAATTACAGATAATTCAATTGTTCTTTTTATTAACTTTTAAAATAAATTTCAAATATTTAAAAATACCAGGGGTGGAATTAGTGTATATTTATAAACCTTCATATTTAGATGATAGAATCAATCGCCTTATACAGTATATAAATCCTGAAAATATAACCAAATAATTATAAAAAAAAAATATGGGGAATGACTTCCCCGAGACTTTCTCGTATATTCTTTTGGAATTACGTTTGTGTGTGTGTGTGTGTGTGTGAACACGATTGCTTAAAAACCAAAGCAGCTAGATGAATGAAATTTGGTATATGCTCCTTACACTAAAATTGTAGATTTCTATGAACTTTTGGAGTAAATACGCCACTTGGAAGTAGTACTTACCTAATAAGTTTTTACAGAAATTTCGAAATTTTCAATTTTTTTATCAAATTGTGATAAATTACTCTATTTTAAAAAGTTTTTATTCTTTGACATTTTTTCAAAAACTGAGTAGATTTTTAGTTATCGAAGGTAATTATTAAAATAATTTTTTTAATTGATTTTTTTTTTTAATTGGTTGAGTATAAAAAAAAAAAACTTTTTCTTCTGAGAAAATGCAGAAAAAACCGAGAAAATTCGGGTTAAGCAAGGCTAAGAACTGCTGGACCGTGGATAGGTGACCCGCTGAGTGTTGAGTCTCTCACCTGCTGGGAGCCATTTTATTTAATTTCCCAAAATTCAAATGATCTTAGAGGCCGAAATATAAATTGAAAATACATTCAACTTTAACACCCGTCTCAGGAAGAAAAATAAATAAATCCCACCTCAATCAATCAAAAGTTAAAATATATTTATTTCCTTTATTAAAATAATTTTTTTTATATTCATTTTTTTTAAATTATTTAATTTGTTTTTTTCTTCTAATTTGATGAATAAAAAAAAAAAAAAATAGTTTTATTTTTATTTCTATCTTTAATAGTTTCTCAGAAAAGATGACGTCACGCGCATTGTTTGGAAACCGGTTTGTGTGCACTAAGGACGGAGACTCAGCATCTTTAAGCGACTCTCTCCATCTCTCTCGCACTCATTGCCTTCGCTCTCTTTCTACTCCCAATGCCATTTTAAAGCCCACCACAATATTTGAATTTTTGCTTTTTCGAGGAGGGGGGCGCCTTTTAGGCACCCTCCCCTCCCCCTCCCCTTTAGGTTGTCCCCTCCCTGATATTTATACTAATTTTATGAAATTTGTTTGATTAAATTAAAAATTAATTTCATTTTAACAAAAGGGTTTATAGAATGGACAGCAGAGGCAGCACTTGCCGGCGGTGCCTTGTAATTATGCTTGCAAGGCTGTCCGTCTTATTAAATAATAATAATAATATATTACTATTATTATTAAACTATTCAGTTTTAGGAAAAATATCAAAGAATAAAAACTTTTTAAAATTGAGTATTTTATCATAATATAACAAAGAAATTGAAAATTTCGAAATTTCTGAAAAAACTTATTAGGTAAAGTTCTCTTTCTAAGTGACGTATTTACTCCAAAAGTTGAAAGAAATCTACAATTTTAGTGTAAGGAGCATATACCAAATTTCACCCATCTAGCTGCTTTGGTTTTTAAGCAATCGTGTTCACACAAACACACACACACACACGGACACACACACAGACATAATGCCCAAAATGGTATTTTTTTTCCTCTATACGGGAAAGTAAAAAACGGGAGTGGCGTCAACTCGATCTTCTCGAATACTCTAAAAATGAGTAATTATCTCAAAAGTTATTCAGTTTTTGAAAAAAAAAAAAAAAAAAAAAAACGTGTAAGATTAAAAACTGTTTACAAATGTATTTTTAAGATATCTTATTTACACACAGACGAACACGCTCACAAAAATACTTTTTTTTTGACTTATCGATGTCCAAACATTGAGGTCTCAATTTTTGACAATTGCATTAATTTTTTTATGTACAATATAGCATACTTAGTCTACGAGAAAGTTAAAAATATTAAGAAAATCAATGACTTCAAGTAGATGCATGAATGTCAATTTATCTTCATTTACCCATCTAAAAAAAAAATCACTTGTAAATTAACTAAATTTTTATCACTCTTTCCTCCCTCCCTAATCCTTAAAATAAGTTTATCAAAGATCATAGTTCATTCATAAAATTACTTATTTTTAAATTTACTCGATATTATATATGTTTGAGTTATCAAATTTGAATAGTTTAAGATTTAACGAAAAACTTTCTTCTTTAACCTATTTTTTTTTTTTTTTCATATTAAAGTTTAGTAGTCAAGTGAGTTCAATTAAAAGTTTTTAGTTTGTAATAAATAAATGACCGCACAACAAAAACAAAATTGAAAAAGAGATCAAGTTTTTAGAAGCTAATTTAATTAATAAGAAAGCAAAATACTAAATTATCCTAAGAAACTAAGACTGTCATTTTTTCTTAAATGTCAATCTTAACTCAAGTTTACATCGAATTTTTACCATATTTTAAATTTTTTCAGCATCTTCACTAAACTCTGAAAATATTACTGACTATTCAATAAAATGACAACTTAATTACTTTTATATAAATAATAATTTATTTTCTTAAATTAGTAAAAAGAATTTGATTTTCGGTTTAACTGTGGTTTATTTATAAAAATTACAACGTTTCGTCGTTATATCAGATGTTACAACCTTTATAATCTTAGCTGAATTGTACCTGAAGAAGGCCACATAATGAGTGGCCGAAACGTTGTAATTTTTACAAATAAACCACAGTTAAACCGATAATCAAATTCTTTTACTAATTATAACAACTGAAAGCCTTAACTCCAAAATATTTTCATAAATTATGGTTTATTTTTATAATCAAAAGATTATACTCGATTTTATGAGCATCCATATTTCCTTTTAAATAGGCCTACAAACCAAATAATTAATTTTCCTAATTTATATAATAATTGAATAATTCAATGTGATGAGTTAAAGTAAGTTATACTATTTCAAATAAGCTATATTATTTAAATGAATCAGATGAATTAACATATATAAATATTCATTTAATAATGTCCATATTAATAATCAATTCTGTTTAACATTGAATAGAACAGTTCCAAAATGGAACGCTAATAATTTTTTATTTAAACAAAATCTATTTATATTTAATTATGAAATTGAATATTAATCCCAGTATTAAATCTAAAAAGAAAATATTTTTAATTATATATATTTATATTACCATTTTTATTATATAAATCATTTACGCCAGTTCATGCCAGAGAGAAACTTTTTTTACCCTTATTGCATCACTGCAGAGTGTTGCATCCCTAGTATAGATTAGAATGAATTAAAAATATACACGATTATTCTAATTTAAATGAAAAAAAAAAAAAAAAAAAATGAAACTTAATTGGCTGTCGATAGATCGGTGCCTCAAAGCATGAATGAATAATAATAATAATAATAATAATAATAATAATAATAATAATAATAATGGGTTTTAATTCAATATTTTACAGAATCGTCAAAGTCTTATACAGTATGTTGCCTGCCTAAGTTGCCGAAAAGACCGTGTGAATATGTGTGTGAGTGTGAATGAAAAAGTGGAATGAAAAAGTGAATAAAAAAAAAAATTGTTTTCTTCATATAATTTTTCTTTTGTCCCGACTTCGAACTTGGATTGGTTCCTTGATCGGGATTATTCATTTATGATATTTTGCCAACTTTGTAATTTTGTCCTCGGGCTTGGTGTAGGGGTTACAGCGATAACCTTCTATACCGAGGGTCGCGGGTTCGGATCCCAGGTAGTCCGATGATTTTATTTAAGCCCTTTGGTATCCAAATGGCTTAAATAAGAATGCCTGGACCCTCAATAGATATATTTATAAATAACGGGTATCGTAAAAAGTCTTAAATGGCCTAAGTTGTCGAAAAGACTGTGTGTATGTGTGTGTTAATGTGAGTGTGAAAGGGAAAAAAAGTGACAGTATTAAAAAAAAAAAAAAAAAAAACTTTAATTTTGAAAGATGCTTGAATGAAAGGAAATATTTGTAAAAAAAAAAAAAAAACTTTTCATAATATATAGAGCTATATTAAAAAGAAAATGTATATAAAATTACAATAACGGGTTTTGTCAGCTTTTCATGAGTACATTGCGATGGTTTTTTATCATATTTTTCAACACTTTCTTTCTGCTTTTCCTGAAATGATACCGGGTATTATCCCCAAGCCGACTCTTATTAAATGGTTGTTAATGTTAATTCCTGCTGGTGGATTGGCTATGACTCGAAGAATCTTCGACTGTACGGAAACCATGCCGGTGGGCCATAGGTTAAAAATGGGGTATATTAAAAAGCATGAATGAAGTGCATCTCATAAATAAAAGGTAAACCGAGAAGATGGGCTTATACAATACCATTCATTGAAATACAATCAAACCAATTTGACAAATTTCGAAATGTTATATGAGATAACCGATTTTAACATGATCCACTCTGAACACGAGTAGATCTAATTCCGCTTTATAAATGTCAAACATATTATATACTAATAAGAAATAAAGTGGCAACACTTCCTACACTATCTTAATAAATAACCATTATCTCCCTTAAGGTGGAATTCCGAGCAACGCGACAGAGCGGCAGCGTCAATAGCATCACTGCAGCCGCGACAGTGTTTTAGGTAAGGACAATGGGTCGCGTTTGTTTACTGACGCCGGCATCTGTGTCACAATATTCGAATAGCCTTTCATTTATTTACACATGACATGTTGTGTCGCTCTGCCGCCGCGTCACTGTCGTGGCGTCAGTGACGCTCTGTCGCGTTGCTCGGAATTCCACCTTTACATGTAAATAAATACGCGATGGCAACTACGAGTAGCTCGAGCTGAGGCTACAATTCTCGAGCTTTTAGCCATCTTCCCTTTCTCCCCTTCATTCTGGTTTGCTTTTTCTCTTGTTCGCTTTAAAAATAAAATGTGTCCGCATAGGGATAAGGCCAAGATAGAAGAATAAATAATCCTTATCATTAATTATATTATTCCTCAAAAATATAAAAATGTTCCATTTAAACAAACAACAGAAGCAAGCAAGATAGTTAATTTAATAAATAAATGAAAAATTCATCCAATATTCATGAAGAAAAATATATTTTTTTATTTACATTAAGAAAAAAAAAATTCTTAAAAAAAAAAAAACACGAAACACTTCTTGCATAATAATTTAGTTATTTTGCAATCTCTTTAAGTCTATTTTCTTAAAATAAAATTTCATTTAATAATAGCGTCTATATAATAAAGGTCTTTCTTGATTTTTAAAACTTGCGATTATCATACTATCTACCGTATATCTTCAATATTAATTTAAATAATATCAATTAATTCGTGATTTTAAATTAAATAAATTATATAATTAAGGTGATAAATTTTTTTTCAGAAAATTGACAAGAGAGGATGTCAGTGAATAGAAGCTAGCCTCCATCTAAATAAAAATCCCATTAGACTTAAAAGCACCTATATTTTTTTCATCGGCGTTTTTTAAAAACGAGTAGGCCTAGTCAATTCCCCCTCCTTCTTACCATGTCTAATTTAACTAAAATACTCAATATACATAACCTTGAAATTTTTCTTAGGGATCTTATTGATTACGGGTAGACAGATTTAAATTAAAGTTCTTAATTCCTTTTGCAGGGCCGACGTTCAGATATTTTCATAATTAACCTGGCCCTGAAGATGGTCCCATCGAAACCTCGGCCCTGGTTTGACAATAAAGTGAAATATAAACTAGCTGCTTTGCTTATTCTTTCTACCTAATTTGAATATCAACTATCATCTATATCATAGGCGTAGCCGGGGGGGGGGGGTTTGGGGGTTCAACCTCCCCCCCATGGGACCCAAGCCATGACTAGATATTTAATACAAATTATATTTAATATAGGGTAAGAGAAAGTAAAATATAATAATTTACTCTAGCTAAAAAAAGAAACCAAAATGATTTATAAATACCCTAAAATAATCTTATCCCCCATCAAAAATTTCTGACTACGCCAATGATCTATATGCCTCCTTAATTATTTACTTTTGCGAAACCCTTGACCTATGGCTGAGAGATAGAGCACTAGCTTCCAGAGGCGTACCGAGGCAGTTGGAGGCCTGGGGCGGCACTAGATTGAATTTTTTTTTTTTTTTTTTTGGGGGGGGTAAAAATTTTCCCAGATCTCAAAAATTTTTCGAAAAAATATTTTACCTTTTTTTTTTAGAGACGCCAAATTTTTGCCGCCGCGGAACCAAAATTTGCCGCCCGCGGAACCGAAATTTGCCGCCGCGGCACATTTCTTCTTTTTCGCGGAACCAAAATTTTTCCCCGTCCGAAAAAATATTTTACCTTTTTACCTTTTTTTTTAGAGACGCCAATTTTTTGCCGCCGAGTAAATTTTTTTTCGCGGAACAAAAATTTGACGCCTCGTGACATTTTTTTTCGCGGAACCAAAATTTGCCGCAGCGGAACATTTTTTCCCGCAGTACCTTACCACTGCTAGCTTCTGGTGCCAAAGGTCAAGGGTTCGCATCCCATCCCAAGCGAAAAATTTATTTCAATAAATCAATTGAAATAAATGCATGATTTAAAAACATCTAAGAAAATAAAATACAAAAATTTTCCCAATAACAATAAAATTGCAGGAAAGTATAGAGAATGGTGGAAGGAATTGATGATCCGGAAAGATGACGTAGTCCAATTCTAAACACGTTCCCTCTCTCGTTTCATTTAACCAACATCATGAAGGTAGTCATCGTAGCCTTGCTTGTAGTGTGAACAGAGAATCTATCATGAGTTCATGTTTGATCTCCCTCTATTCATTCTCAAACTCATCATGTTTTATCGTAAAGACAAAACCAGTCGGAAATGGTGGACATCGCAAAAAGAAATTAATTTAAAAAAAATCTGATGTGACTGGCCCCACAACAGATATTTTGTCAACATTTAAGCTTAGTTTCCGATAGATAGTTCAGAACTCAAGAAATAAAATTTATAATCAAATTAGTAATTTATTTACTAGCCCCCCTAGGCCATGAAAATAAGCTTTTAATCAAAAGATTTTTCCTGTCGACATATATTTACTTTCCACCGATACATTAGAATTCAAGATGTAAAATGCCCCCGGGTCTGGCGTGGTAGGTAGCGTGCCTACCTCCTATACCAAACGTCGCGGGTTCGGACCCAGGCAGTCCGATGATTTTATTTAAGCCATTTGGATACCAGATGGCTTAAATAGAAATGCCTGAACCCCAAATTGATATTACAACGGTTATCGTCAAAGTCTTATATGGCCTAAGTTGCCGAAAAGACTGTGTGAATGTGTGTGTGAGTGTGAGTGTGAATGAAAAAAAAAAAAAAAAAAAAAGATGTAAAATTTATAAGTATGGGAAAATATTTATATTTTGTTACCATGGCAACCATTTCTCCTATCTTTTCTAAGAAGTACAAGAGTAAAGTGGTATTCAGAAGATTTCAATAGCAAAATGAGAATATATACTTTAAAGAGCATCTAAAAAATAATCGATTTTTGAATTTTAATCAAAATCGTTGAAGCAAATTTTGAGAAAATCGAAAAAAAACTAAAAAAGTTCATCAGTAAAGCACTAGTACTCTTTGGTTGATTTTGTTCAAAAGCTTTGTGTCACGTCTCATTAAATATAAAATTTCAACTTCCTAGGTCTTTTCGTTCTTGAGATATTTTGTTCACAGGCACACATACATACAGACCATGTCGCGAAAACCATTTTTTTTTTGATTCAGGGGATCTCAAAACGTGTATATCCGTCAAAATCTCGACTTCGAATTTTTGACATGAATCCAATACTTTCTCTCACTATATATTAACATATATAAAGGTAAGAGAAAGTAAAAAAAAAAAAACTTTGAAAATTTTATATACAGATAGGGAAAAATTAGGAGAATATAGAACGATGATCCTTTTTACTATCATTTGATTGGTTGAACAGATGGTTAGATTAAAAGAAAAAAGAAAAAATACAATATATTCTTAATTATTCAATTTTAGTTCCATGTGAATATTCTCTAGGAAATTCTAAACTCATTACAAATGAATTGGATGCGCGGTTTCCGAGTTATAGACAATTGATTTATCAAAGTTTTTATTCATTTCTAATGTTAATTAGAAGTCGGGCTCTAGTTTGGCCAAATGAGGGGAGGGTCGTGGGTGGCAGGTTCACCCACCCCTCTGCTCTGACTGTTGCTGAGGAGAAAAGGGCGCCAGCCGCCTCTCTCCCCTTCCCCTCTTTTCTAAGAAAAATTCTTTCTCTTTTAAAAAGATAATAATTTAACACCTCTTAATTTAATTTTTTTTTTTTTTTTTTTTTTTTGACATTTGGAAGAATTATAAAACACTCACACTTTATTCCCAATCACACTCACATTCACACAGATATACACACAGTCTTTTCGGCAATTCAGGCCATATAAGAGTTTGACGATATTCGTTATTGATTAATATACATATGGGGTAAATATTTCTTTATACATTTCCTATGGGAGAAATCGTAACTTTAAGAATTAATAACTCAAAAAGTTATAGGAATTTCGGGATGAAAATAATTTTCCTGTAATCCCTAGAAGGTCCTCTTTATCCATATAAAATTTCATATCAAAATTCCAACGGGAAGTTGCCTAAATAGAGCTAACTTTTTGAATAAATTTATCAACTATTTTATTGAAATTCTCCTCAAGTGGTGTTGCTGAAGATGGTTTATTAAAGAGAAAAAAAAACGCTATATTTTCAGCAATTGTTTTTAATTCGTTAGCAAGGCAATATTTCCAGATATTTCGGAGACCTATCGGCACTCCTTCCTCAGTGGATTTCACCTCAATCCAAATCCACTGAGGAAGGAGTGCCGATAGGTCTCCGAAATATCTGGAAATATTGCCTTGCTAACGAATTAAAAACAATTGCTGAAAATATAGCCTTTTTTTTTCTCTTTATTTTATTGAAATTTCTATTTTTTATTTTTATATTATGATAAATTATAATACATAATTATAACTATTTTTATTCTTTTTTTGAGATAATCAAAATTAAAGGAGTTTAAGAGAAAGGGGAGATCACTCCCGATTTTTTTTTTTACTAATTTAAATTTTCCTCGAGTTTAATCAAACAAAGTGAGAGCATAATACAGGGTTTAAGATTATCTCAAACTGTTCTTTATTCGTCAACAAACTTCCGATAAAGTAACTTCAATTATTATAGACTTTAATTCTATTTGAGTTTTTAAGGCCTTTTCCATTCTCTTCTTATGTCAACATGTGTTATTCAAACAGTCTACTTAATTATTAAATTTTAGACTAGAAAAATCTGGTGTGACTGATCGCACAGCATTTCTTACATGTACTTTTCATTGGCTATGACCTTTTTTTAGAAAGTCTTTTTTTGTTTTAATCTTGTTACTTTTCACACAGCAGAGTGAAATAAATGACAAAGTAATTATTCTATTAATAAATAATCCTTCACACATGGAACGATAAAAAAGTTAATCACAGTTAATTATTTTTAAGACTTTATTGGTCATCTATAATCAAATTTAATTTTTTTCGGGACGTGAAGTAAACCGGCCGGGACACCGAGACTTTGTCTGAAAACCGGGACGTCTGGCAAGCATATATGGACCTTGTTACGCATTAGTGTGTCAAGCGCCAAAAAATTCAAAATTGAGTTAAGCACGGAATATTGTTTCACATGCTATAATTAATAGTATTTTTTATGAAATATGTCCTAAAAAATTTTATATTTAATGTTACTTGCACAATGGGCAAAAAAAATGATATATAATCTAATCAAAACAATGTAAATCAGAAAAATTTTAATTTTAATTTTCTCAAATCTCAGTAGCTGGCACTTGACACACTAATGCGTAACAGGGTCCATATATAAGCCTAATTTTAATTTTTTTATTCTAACTAAAATATTTTATGAAATTTAATCCTACACAAATTGATTTTTATTTTCAAAATTCTTTTTCTAATCCTCTTTAGATAATTCTCTATAATAATATGATTATATATGATAATTGTAATAACAACATTAATATTACCAAACAGGATTAAAATATTTATTTTATATGGAAGAGAGATATAAATGTACAAATAAACCATTTTATCCCGACTAAAATACGCCTAACCAATTAGTTTTGAAAAATTTAAATCACAATAATTAGCCTTTTACTAGGAAATTATTTGCTTTAATAAAGAATATTTATTTTAATTTAAAAAAAAATGCTTTTTTTTACTTTTTTACTTTTTTTACTTTCTTTTACCTATTCTCTGCCTTATAGACGACTTATAATGATGCTCATTATTTAAATAAGATATGTAATGGTCCAACCATATTTATTATACCATTTGGTATACAAATGATTTAAAAATTTTCATCGGACTGCCTGGAATCCGAACCCGCACCCTTTGGCTTTAAGATAATCAATATTGACATTTGTCATCATCCCTAAATACTTGGCTAAGTGGAGGAGGGGTGAGGATAAATAATAAATAAATAAATTTTCATCTTAAATTCTAACTTACTGGCAGAAATTAAATATAAATTTCATGTTGGCACAAAAACACCAGACGCAACTTTCAATTACCGAAGGTAGCAGCCAAACCAGATTTAAAAAAAAATACTATGCGTATAGTAAACACTTGTTAGACATACATAACAATTAAGAGTCTAAAGGGCTTAGAGTAGTGATTCTTGAAGTGGGAGTCGCTAAAATACAAAATTTGGAAATTTGTCACTGTTTTAATTAAATTCAAATGCACTACGTTTTAATATTTATTTTTATGTTAAGAAATATTAGAAATAATACATCTGCTATCGTTTTCTATATATTGCCTATTTTTCGAGAGGAACGACGGAGTCATCTGAAATTTTTATGAGTGAAAGGGTGTCGTGAATAAAAAAAATTAAGAATCACTGTTCTAGAGAGTGTATACTTAATTTTAAAATGAATATT
>JAKCPI010028854.1:0-11677 GCA_023213315.1 Euborellia annulipes | reverse complement strand
TTCTGTATTAAATTATTATTAATTAAAAATTCAATTTTGCATTCAGAAATTCTTTATATTGAATTTAAGAACATTCTATAAAATTCTTTAAAGAAATGGAAATGAAGTAAAAAAACTAGTAGAAACATTTCAAAGAAATTAAATAAAAAGGCTTAAAATTACATTTTTCAATGAGATATGATTTGGTTATACCCAAAAAAACACAATACGTCTTATGTATACATAAAAGAAGTTTGCGTTCTTATGTGCGAACAAAAGACGTACTGTGCTATCTGGGTAGGTACATAAATTGAAAGAGGAATTGAAAAAGCACTCTTATAAATTTGGACTTTGATTAGATTCCAAAGTGATAAAAAATTAGAGTAAAGACAAAATTAAAGCATATCCTTTAAATTAGAATCCTTAATGTCCAATTTGGCTCTCCTAAATAAGATCTGGAAAACTTATTAACGTCTCTATCAAATTTGCGGGTTAATAAAACTACGATTCTTCCATTCGTTTTTTTCTTCCCCACTGCCTAGAATCGATTATTTTATCTCGTTTAATATCTTTAGGTCATCTTTTTTTTTTTTTTATAAAAGTGAATATGAAAAGATGTTGAAAAGGAATATCTTTATATTATTTATTTGAAAAAGCAAAAAAGTGAATAAATAAATCAGATATTATTTGGCCCGAGATTAACATGAAAATGATCTTATCTCAAACAAAATAAAACATTTATAAATATCCCTGTATATCGATATTAAAGAATATAAAATCAAACAGCGTAAATAAAAATAAATGAGGGTCTAATCATTTACAATCGTAATTGGCCTACTTATTTAAATATTTATTTATTTATTATTTAAAGAATTTGATGGCAAAAGTCTTTCGAATTGATGATAGCGACTTTTTAAAGGCTTTGTTGACGAAAACAGACTTTTCACAGATTGTTTAGCTAAAAAATAGACTTTTTTCCTAAAATAATAGATTTTTTTGCGCTTCCTACTAATGATTTTAAAAAATATCCATATTCTGTATATGTCAAACTCGTTGAATTCGAAGATTTTTTTCCATATATACTCAAAAAAGTTTACTAATAAAATCACATTTCGGAATTAAAAAAAAAAAAGAATCCATTGATTCATTTTAATTGATTTTAATTAAATTTATTTTTTACTTTGAGCGAGGTTCAGGTGCCTGAATTATATACCAAAAATAAAAAATCTATAGACTTGAGTTACTCAAAGGAATTAAAAAAAAAAAAATACGAATATACACAATAGTGGATTATTATATTTAAAAAGAAAAACAACCCATAAAAAAATGAAAAGTAGTTTAAAAGCCACGATTTCTTCTGTTTGGAGTTAATAAATTCATTTTAATTAAAAAAAAGAGAAAATTATTCAAAAAAAAAAAAAAAAAAAAAAAAATCACCCTGTTATCTCTAACTCAGTGAATTAATTAATTAGCATTCCTAGCAATGATTTTATAAAATCCTGTATCTACTATTTACTTATGAACGGACGATAATTAAATAGCTTTTTTCTTTTATTTGAAAATATCTCGGGAAGTTTTATTGACCCCTCAAAATCTATTATTCCACCACCAAATCTTATTTATTTTATATTAGAATAAGCACATTTGTTAAATGAGCTGTTTAAAAAAATTCTCATTATACACACAACAGAATCAAGTAATAGAAATAATGTAGGAACTGGCAAACGATGTTAAAAAATTGTCATTCTGATCAAACTAAAACCACTGACTATGATAATAATTTTTATTCACCAGTTATTTTACCGGTAAAATCTTGTGTGGATGCAAAAAAATTTGTAAAAATACGTTTTGAGACGGCCTGGGCCAAAAAAGTGTGTCCCACAAAGTGGTCTTTCTATGTGTATGTGGACAAAATAACTCAAGAACGAAAAGAAAAGAGCTACAAGGTTGAAATTTTATTATATTTTATTATATTAAAGGAGATTTTCAATTAGGCCTAATTTTTCTAGAAAACCTATCCATTCAGTGGCCTACTTTCCAAAAACTAACAAATCTATGCCTTGCACTCAGAAAATAAACAAAAACAACTAAATTCAGTCAACCTTTTTATCCAAGAACTGTTTTTAGATAATTATTAATATATTTTATAAATAAAGTTAAAATGAAGATTCTTTCCCCTTCCCCGAGGTCAAGAGGTTAGAGATATTGACAAATATCAATTTGATTTGATTTATCTCTGAAGAAGCCATATAATTTTGTATGAAGCAAATAAATTTTATTATGGTGACAAATCCTTATGCACTTGCATTATGTGTATAATTCCTAATTTCTGAAGATGGCCAAATAAATTCAGGTTGAAACGTCTTATTCTGGGAGTTTTATTGAATTTAGAGCATTCTAATTTGGCTGATATCTCCATCTCTCCATTATAATCATATCACAGCCACAACTTCGAAAACCTTTAAAACCAAGAGATGTGAGTTCGGACCACAATCAGACCGATAAATATTAATTTAAATCCTTGTATAATAATATAATGTTGTATAAAAAGACAGGTATTATCATCTTTAACAAGAACAAAACCTTCGAAATCGATAGTTCATGCATTGTCACTGAATATGTCTATAATGCTTTAGACACTCATATTTTATTGACTCAATATGAATAACTACTTCATTTTTCTTGGCCTTATCTC
This sequence comes from Euborellia annulipes, assembly GCA_023213315.1. Lineage (NCBI taxonomy): Eukaryota > Metazoa > Arthropoda > Insecta > Dermaptera > Anisolabididae > Euborellia > Euborellia annulipes. Next base: position 9,003 of record JAKCPI010028854.1, on the reverse strand, counting down.
TATACCTTTTTTTTAAAAAGACTCAGAGTAAAAGAAGACCGACCTGCTTCATGCTTGAGAAACAGAAAAAAAGTCTGACATAAGGAAAAGGTAGAAATGCCAAAATCAGTTCGGGAAACTCGGGATCATGGACGGCGTTCACATTTTTTCACAAGAAGTGAGCCTCAGATAGGAAACTCTCTAAAATTAATTTTTATTGAAATCGATTTATATTCCTATAAGTTATACATAGTTATAAGCTTATATCTATATATAGCCCATATAGTTTTGACTGATATTTGAAATGTTATGATAAAATTTTTTTTTTTTGAATACTCCTTTTTACTAGGTTATAATCATTATAATCAATATTGCTCGAAGTGTTTTCACATCACAAACAAAAATGGTTCAATATTAACAAGTTTCTATTGACATTGCTAAAGTTTAAAACAAGCTTATTAAAAATTAATTTTTTCTTAATATAATCTTCAATAAATATCAGGAGACCGAATTAAATTTCTTAGACGGTCAAATAAAATAATTTTATCTATAATAGACTTGCTATTTCAAAATTTTATCAATTTACTGTTGAGATGAGGTATTGTCTACAAACTTTTAAAATAATAAGTAAAATTTATTTTATCCTTTTTAAAGGTAAATAATAATCAAGTGTTTAATAAATATTAAATTATTTATGAATTTGGTGTTGATCGTGTTAGAAAGTGAATTATAAAACTTTATTGTTTTGTTTAATATTATCACTTTTGACAGTTTTGATACGTTAACTAACTTTTCTCGTTGATAATATAGTTATACTATTTTAGGTGATAATTTATAGTTGTTTTTTATTTCTTATGACCTAACACATATAATTTAGTCTCAATAGTATAAATAAATAATAACCCGCGAAAGTCACGTGGCAACACCGATGGTAATCGATCGAGAATCTATTCCTAGCTGAACTCATAATAAACACAATTTTTGACCGAATTAATAAATTTACTTCCGTATTCAAATTAAAGAAATTTTCAAAGTTCATTTGATCTATACCATAAAAGATGATCATATTAATAAAAAAATATTTTTTCTGTAAATATTAGAGAGGGCTTGAGATTATATTTGAGAGGAGCAGTTTTATTGACAGTATAACATACAATACCGCAGTAGCGGCAACCGACTTGATAATCATTTGCCCCCTTGGGATGTTAAGCCTGGAAAATTTTTTGAGAAAAGTAGACCCTTTTAAATCTCTTATAACTTTCTTTCCATTTGCTGAGAAATGAAAATATTGTAAATGTAAAGCCAAATCACTCTTCATATTAAAAAATCATTTTACGTTTTGTAATTATACTACAAGTCTAAGTGATTGTTTTTTTGTTTTTTTTTTTCTATTGAAATAGACACAAAAGCATTGTTTGAGTTTAGTTTGAATTATGAAAAATATTTTTACATTTCTTAGGGCCAGTTGCTTCACTTCTAATAAACTTCAATTGAGTGTTTTAAACTATTTCACTCAGATTTGTAGTAGTAACAGTTATGAAACATTAGATATTTTATATCTAAAATTTTCATTTTCTTTTTGAATTAAAAAAAAGTAAAATCAGCGAGAAAATGAAATAAACATTAGATATTCATATTTCTTTGCTTCTTTGAATGTTAATAATTCACAAAGCTTGCCAAGGTTTTGAAAATTTTCTCTTAACTTTATGCAAATAAAAAATTCTAGCCCTCGGGGCTTGGTGTAGTTGGCAGCGTGCCTACCTTCTATACCGAACGTCGCGGGTTCGGACCTCAGGTAGTCCGATGATTTTATTTAAGGCATTTGGATACCAAATGCCGAGTATCGTTAAAAGTCTTAAATGGCCTATGTTGCCGAAAAGACTGTGAATGTGTGTGTGTATGTGAGTGTGAATGAGAAAAAAATGTGAATGTTTAAAAAAAAAAAAAATTCTAACCCATTAAAATTTTGAAAAATAAATTATTTATATTTAAGATTTTTTTTTTCCTCTAGGAGCTAATTATTTTATTTATTTATTTTACATTTTAATTATTTATCTCTCTTCTAAAATTTATTTTTTTATACTCTCACGGTGTTTTTTTATTTATACTTTTCTCTTTTCCTATTTCTATTTCCTTTTTTTTTTCATTAATAATAACATATTATACATCTAGACTGTAATAACTTTTTTTTGTTTCAAAAAAAAAATTCTTACATCTCGCTTACTCTCCTCATTTAATCTATAGACTACATATGCAAAAAAATATGACATAAAAAAATTTTATAATATTAAAAAAATTATTTTATTTATTTAATCTTTAAACTAATCAATGTTTAATACCCTGTTTCTCTTGGCCACTCACCCCAATGAAAGCTAGCTCCTGCACCATCTATTTACGCCTTTACTTCCTTAATTGGAAATGTGGCCAACCAATTAATTTTCTTAAACTATTGGGCGTTCGTAATGGGTTTTTATCGTAATTAAAACTTAATTATTTTAATGTGACCGAAAAAAACGTTTTTTATTTCTAATGTATTATATTTAAATTAATTAATTTGTTTTTCTTTGGGAAACTAAGGTATAAATTAATTATCAATTCTATGGACACTCTTAAAAAATAAAACTACTGGTCGAATTTACAGCATTCAGAAAGCTCACTGCTTTTAAAATCAGTGAGAACAATATAATACAGATAGATGTCAGACATATCAATTGATTGAAAGTCAATTCTACAGAAATAATTTTTTTCGCTTGGAACAAGTACTCCTGATACTTAATACTCTACCTCTGCTACAGCTCAAGTGTATTCAAAAAAAATGTTTTTTTAGTTTCGTAAAGAATTTTATAGGGTGCAGAAGGTGAAATGGTTGGGTATGGCTGCTTAGAACCAATAGAGTGAATTTTTTTTAATCGCCACAATTTTCTACTTTTGTAAATCCCTCTCAGCACTCAAAGTTGCTTTTACTCTAGCTTATTTAATTTTAATTAAAAAAAAAAAAAAAAAAAAAAAATTAAGTGAAAACTACCATCAAAACTACTATCAAAATGTACGAATTCTCCTTCCTCCTATCTGTAAACTTTTCGTGGCCATTATATTAGAGACTATCAATATTGATATCCTTAAAAACCTAGGGGTATGACTTCGAATACCAGGCAGTAAAATGAAAATTTATTTAAAATCAATTGAATGCCCCTTGATATTATTAATTTTATGCTTTGATAATTTATTGTATCGTAAATATATATTCTTTAATTGTCAAAGCCTATGAGACTCATAAAAAAAAAAACGGGTCGAGACATTTCCGGGATGTGCAAGAGTTCTGAAAAACAGATAAACACCCTATTCTAGACCTCTCTAAGACGTCTTGATTTCGGGTCAACTGTGATTTATTTGGGTCTCTGTGGGACAAAAAAATTGGGAATAGAAACCTAGATAATATAAAAGATAGACATTATAATTATCCTTACTTATGTTATATCTATAAGAGTGATGAGTTTTTATTTGTTTCAATTTAAGATAAGTTTTTTAGATAATTACGTTCTCTTGAAATATTAATAAGTACACTTATATGTGTCATATTTCAAAAAACTGCCAAAATATTAATGAAATTTCAATTGAACTCTTGAATTTATGGTTCTAGCTAGTGATAAATTTGTTTATAAATACGTATAATGTTTATTTAGTAGGCTATATACAAATTTTTTAATGAAAAATTTTAATCAAATCTCTTGTCAAATAAATTGTCATTCAACTAAATTCGATTAAAAATAATTATTATTAGAGTGAGGTGGATAGCTGAGTAGATATTGTAGTAAGGAAGAAAGAAAAGAGCGAAATAAACTTAGCTGCAATCGCTCTTTTCTTTCTTCCTTACTACAATAATTATTATTGGGAATTTATTACGATTTTATCATTTTTACTTTCTCTTATTTCTTTTTAGTTCCTTTCATGTTAGGAATTTTATTGGAGAACACGATTCTTTGATTTTAAGCCTGATCATTTGCTTATTCTAGTAAACTTAATTTTTGCTTAAAAAATTGTTTTTATTTTGGATATGAAATCAAGGGCAGATACAAGGGGAGGGGGTAATTATCCCCCCCCCCCCGATATTTGAGAAAAATATATTTTTGGCAATTAAATTTTATTATTAATATAAAATTTCAATCATTAATAATCACAGCTTGCAGCATTAATTGTCAACCTCATCAACGAAACGAATTCTTCAATCATTAATGCTTACAAATTTGATTTGTATATATTTTCTGGAAAACAAGTACAGAATGCACCTTTAAATTACCGAAAGTAAGAAAAAATTATGTACTGTGCGACCAGTTACCCCAGATTACCCCCCCCCCGAAAAAACTCTCTGGATTCGCTCTTGTATGAAATATAATTTTTTTTTTAATATTTCACAATCGGATTTTGGGGAGAGATAGAGACTTTATTCTTAGAATTAGAAGATCCAGGGTTATATTTCTATGGTTTTTAATTCTTTTTTCTTTTCCTTTGAGCAATAATTAATTAAGAGAGAATCGCGAAAGTATTTATAATGTAGAATTGAAAAGATATGATATGAAGGTTGATAAATAAAAAAAAAAAAAATCAATATTTATAAGACAACATCAAAGGTAACATAAATTAAAAATAGAAATATGTAGGAGGATAATATCAAATTTATTATTTCTTTTTTAAAAAAGTGATGAGCAATAAATCAAGAATAAAAAGAAAAAAGACTTCACTTCAGGGCAGACAAAAAAATTCTGAATGGAGGATTAACTACGCGAAAATAGAAAATTTGTTTATGTATAAGACAAACAAGAAATCACTTGTTGAGGAGGTGTATCTGTATTGACAATAAATCACTGATGGAAGTGAATTGTAAATAGATAGATTTACACTAAAGATCTATATCTTTCTAGAAGCAACATAATTTAATGGTCTTCTATAATTATCGATATAAATTAGTTAGAACAAATATATTAATAGATGACAGTGAGTAGCGCCCATCACTCTAGTGAGGGAATTACTTAACTTCATAGAAGCTATCTCCGCATTTCTATTTGTACTTCGTCAAGATATGTTCAGTGGCGTACCGAGGGGGGGGGGGGGGGGTTCTGTCCGCCCCAGGCCCCGAGCCGGCATAGGCCCCCCATATATTTATAAAAAAAAATTTAATGAAAATTTCTCTTTGAGAGGCCCCGGGCCCCCAGGACTCAAGTAAAAACGGAAAAATTTAGTTAAAAAAAAAAAAAAAATTTAATGAAAATTTCTCTTTGAGAGGCCCCGGGTCCCCAGGGCTCAAGTAAAAACGGAAAATTTTAGTTAAAAAAAAACAACAAAATTTAATGAAAATTTCTCTTTGAGAGGCTCTGACCCCTTGGGGTTCAGGGATATACGGTATTTTAAAAATATTTTTGTGTATGGAGGAGAGGAATATTTAAAGATGAGCACCCCCCCCAAAAAAAAAAAAAAAAATTCAATATAAGGCCCCCTCTTCTAGTGCCACCCCAGGCCCCCAACTGCCTCGGTACGCCTCTGGATATGTTGTTTTTTTTTTTAAACTTTTGCCTAAGAAATATCTTTTTCCACTTTTGGTTTCCGATTCATCCTCGTCTCTCTATAAATAAATTATTATATATTAATGAACAAATTTGTCAATAGTATACTCGCTAACAGTACTCCATTGAGCTGAAATACTACTAATAATAACCCTATTCCTTTTCAGTGTGTGTTTTAATACTACGCTAATTTTAAATTAATTTATTATTCTTTTTAATTAATCGGGAATTCAGTCTTCATGAGAAAATGCGCCTCGGCAGGCCCTGGAGTAACCAGTATAAAGGCAGTCCCATTTAAGGCAGTTAGGCCACTTAGACACTTTGTGCCTGTTACTGGGTGTAAGATTATCACCCACTTCCCTACTCCAGGAGGAGATCTCGGCAATGTTGAATCATTTGCGTAAAGCTGAACTTGAAACCGAGTAATGTTGAAACTTCAGATCCGCAATCTGAAACTTATCCCGCTTAGCCGTTTGTCACCTTATATATATATATATATATATATATATATTTTAGAATCTGGTGTGACTTGTCTCACAGCACACAACTTTTTTCTTACTTTCGGTAATAGAAAGTTGTGTTCTGTGCTTGTCACAACTGATTTTTTGAGTTGACATATATTTAATTTCTGACAGTACAATATATACCTTATATATAGCTATATATTTTTTTTAACACTCACACTTTTTTCTCATTCACACTCACATTCACACAATCTTTTCGGCAACTACGGCCATTTAAGACTTTATACGATACTCGTATGTTTAATATATCTATTGGGGGTCCAGGCATTCTTATTTAAGCCATTTGGATACCAAATCATCGGACTGCCTGGGGTCCGAACCCGCGACTTTTGGTATACGAGGTTAGCACGCAAATCCCTACACCAAGCCCGGAGGGCTACAATATATTTGAATTCAAGATGTCAAATTTTTTTTTTTTTTTTTTTTTTTAAACATTCCCACTTTTTTCTCATTCACACTCACATTCACACACACATACACACAGTCTTTTCGGCAACTTAGGCCATTTAAGACTTTTACGATAACCGTTGAAATGAATATATCTATTGGGGGTCCAGGCATTTTTATTTAAATCATTTGGTATCCAAATGCCTTAAATAAAATTATCGGACTGCCTGGGTCCGAACCCGCGACGTTCGGTATAGAAGGTAGGCACGCTACCAACTATTCCAAGCCCCGTGGGCGATGTCAAATTTATAAACATGGGAAAATATTTATATTTTGTTACCATGGCATTTCTTCCATCTTTCCTATGAAGTGCAAGCATAAAGTGGTCTTCAAAAGATTTCAAGGGTAAAATGAGAATATACATTTTAAAGATAATCTAAAAAATAAAAAAATATAAAAATAAAATATTTATGAATTTTTTGAGAAAATCGAAAAAAAAACTGAAAAAAATACATCAGTAAAATACTAGTACTTTTTGGCTGATTTTGATCAAAAGCTTATTTTCAAGCCTCAGGTGGGTGCCTAACTTAAATATAAAATTTCAACCTTCTAGCTCTATTATTTCATGCTTTAAATTGAACACAGACACATACATCCCCCCACACATACACACAGAGAGGCAGACCATGTTGCTAAAACCACTTTTTTGAACTTAGGAGACCTCAAAACGTGTATATCCATCAAAATCTCGACATCGAATTTTCGACAAGAATCCAATACTTTCTCTCTATACTGTATATATTCATATATAGGTAAGAGAAAGTAAAAATTATATTTTCTTATCTTTATTCACTAATATAATAACATTTAGTTTAAATTATAAATATTTAAATTAAAATTAATTTAATTTTTCAAGACAAAGGGTAGGTCTTCAAAAAAAAAACTTCATAGTTTCATATTCCTTATCAAAACCAGTAATTTGATGATGTTTTGTTTTGCTGAGAGCAGCTGGCCCCGCGATTGTTTATCCTCGAATTGGCTTGTCGCAAGCGGCGGGAGGTCCTCTTTTTCAAGAACCCTTTTGGCGCCTTGCCCCAAACACAATCGATGTGTCGCATCAGGGAGCCTTTGCTTTCGTTATGCACTCTGAAAATCTCATGATCAATGTTTTTTTTTTTTTTTTTTTTTTTTTTAAATAAAAACCAACTGCATTCATATTGCATGCATTTAGAAGAAAAATGAACAAGCTGAACTCTTTTTTTATAAATGACCTTCTTCTGTTTTTGAAAATTATTTATTTATTCAATTACAATAAAGAATTTTTCAATTAAAAACTTTAACGGCTTTAAATTTGGTGGAAATCTAATGTGTCTAATCTTCAATATAGAACTGGAATTTCTCCTTCACTCTCCTCTACCCCTCGCTGCCTCCCTTATCAAGAGACAGACCGAGCGACCAGCCGGCCTGTTTTCCTATACAATCGTATCTAATTTTAAATGGAGAGTTCAAATTACAGGACAAGGCAAAGAAAGAAGACATCGTCCTAATTGTTAATTGTATCTATAATCATTTTAATCTTAGAAAAAAGTATTTTTGAATCAAAATCAGTTTAAAGAAAGTCTCCAATTTTATAAGGACTGTCATTTCATATTATTACTACAAGTCTAATTATGTTGAAAATTTTGGTCCATTATCTCTTTTTACACATTGGACAGGACCTTGAATATTTAATGGAGAAATCCATTTATGATCAATACTTTTTTTCCACTTACTGTATTTTATCAATCATAATGATTATAATTTGTTTGCCCTTTTATTTTTTCTTTTAATATTTTATAAATTTAATATTAAGAGATTGGCCTTACTAAAAAAAGATATAAATAAAAAATATATAAATAGATAGAAAAGTTTATATTTTGTTGCTCCCCCTCTCCTTTTTCTCCAGTAAAATTTCTTGTGCATTTGCCTTTATTTGTTTGAAAAGGCCTGAACTTGAATTCATTTGTTAAGAAATATAGGAACAATATATATTTATAAATGATTGGTTTTGAAAATTTCAGACTTCTCCCTCTCCTCTTGGCTATAATTATATACTCATAAAGAGGCATATCGATAGTTAAGCGATTGCTCTTACAATTCTGAATAGATCTAAAAATTCATTTTTTTTTTTCATATTTTATATGATTTATAGTATCATAAATGTTGGCTATACTTTTCCAAGCTGTAATCAATTGGTTTTCTAGTAATCATTTAATTAAATTATTGATATAGGAGGATAGATCTGAGTGGATTAAAGTATTATTAAATTAATGGGGTTATAACATGGATGGACGTGATCTTGACATTCAATGATCATTCGGTTAGTTAAAATATTATTATTAAAGATATTTTCTCCTAATAAGAAATCATTAACTTTGTCTTATTTTTGTAATAAATAATTCTTTCCTTAGAGACTGGGACTAAGAAGAAAATGAAAACAAAGCAGCGAGGTTACGAACTTTCTTGCTTTTTAAACAGAACTAACTCTAAATTACACCCGGAGAATATATGGAATA
>JAKCPI010028852.1:0-15239 GCA_023213315.1 Euborellia annulipes | reverse complement strand
TCACACACACATTCAGTCTTTTCGGCAACTCAGGCCATATAAGACTTTTGACGATAACCGTCATTTGAATATATTATATGTATTTGCGATCCAGGCATTCTTATTTAAGCCATTTTTTTTTCTCATTCACACTCATACTCACACACACACATTCACACAGCCTTTTCGGCAACTCAGGCCATTTAAGACTTTAGACGATAACCGTTGTAATTAATATATATTTTTGGGGTTCAGGCATTTCTATTTAAGCCATCTGGTATCCAAATGGCTTAAATAAAATCTGCCCATATTTTCCCATGTTTATAAATTTTACATCTTGAATTCAAATGTACCGTACTGGAACTAAATATATGTCGACACAAAAATCTGGTGTGGCAAGCACAGGACACTTCTTTCAATTACCGAAGGTATGCGATGGTTATGTGCTGTGCGACCAGTCACAAAGATTTTTCTTTAGTAGCTTAGTTTTTCCAAAATATCACGTTTCTCTATTATCTATAATTTATCTCTCTCTTTAAAATATGATATCTAAGATGCGGTTATACATAATTATTTAAAAAAATTGTAATTATGAATGTAATGGTTCTATCTAGAGTCTTGGGCTAAAGCAATTAAATCTGAATTCACTAACAAAGCAAATAGAGCCTGTCGGGAGTCAAAATCTAAACAGACTCAGGAATTCTAGCACAAATACAGTTAACAAGAAAACCTCTTGAAATTGAACTGCATGGCTTTCAAAGCTCTCTCCCTAACATTTATCTCTTTCGCCCTCTGTATGCAAATACGCCTACATTCTACTACAAGAATACGCCAACTAATACTATATAATCTAGACAGTTAGTGGTCATTTGTTTAATTCCCTTATATTCGCGGGTCGTTCGCGTGCCAATTGTAAACAAAGGCCAGGCCCACATGCAAATGTATCTCATTTCAAATCTAAACCTCCCCTCCCTTCTATCCTCTCGTCTCGACCCTCGATCGCAGACCCTCATTATTAAAGGCCTAAAAATATTGGGCAGAGGCCAAACTTTTTTCTCTCTTCTTTTTTCGAATGATATGTAAATTCATAAAAGATATATCTTTTTAGATGCTTGTAAACCCATTGTAGAGAGGATATAATTAATATTAAATGGAATGAAACTTGTAATTATAGATTGCCAAGTTTTCCTGTGAATATGCGGACATTTTGATAAAAGGAAAGATTATCTCAAAGGAATTTTAAATTTCATGGATAATTCTTATTTAAAAGTTCATCTTAGGATATCTATTATTTATCAGATGAAAACTTTATGATATAAACAATCCAGGTTGAATTTCTTCTTAATATGCTTCAGTACAACACTTTCAAATGTTCATGTACAAATTTTGTTATTATCTCTTTTTTGCCATAAGTTTCGTAAATTCATTTCTACAGTATTTATCTTCTAAAAAGGGAGACAACCCAACCAGTAGCAATATTCAAAAAATTAATTAGTAAATTTGTCGTTTGGGTTCCATATCTTCAAGCCTGTTGCAACTTTATTAAGACAAAGTGTCTTGTAAATTTGTTCTGTTAATGAGTTTTTATTAAGAAGTGTTCTTCATGAATCAATGATTGAGCAGGAGGGAGGGGGTTAATTTGCTGATTATTGTTTTCTCTAGTTTTCTGAGAGCTAATATTTTCAGAATAAGATGCATTTTAGTATTGGAAAGATACTCTAGAGTCTTCAATGAATTCCAGTATCGGGGCCTTTGGCGGGATAAGCCGGTAAAGTTTTAATATTTATTAGCATCTCTAAACTGTTTTCTAAAAGCTTAAAATTTGCAGACAACGAGTAAAAAGAATATAAAATAGGAATCTAACAGATGTGACTGGCGCACAGCATACAGCCTACTCTTACTCCTTCGGTAAGTTAGTGCGGCCAGTCACACCAGATTTTTTGTGTCGAGATATGTTTAGTTTCCCATAGCACCTTAGTTAATTTGACCACTTGTTTATTATTATTTTGGCCTTTAGAAAACACTTTGGGTTACGACACTTTTTTGACAGGTTTGAACTAGCGCTGACTCCACGTGCCCCAAAATTTTGCTGTCTGACTGGTAGATTCCTTTTTTATATTCTATTCGCTTGTTGTCTACAAATTTTCAGCCTGCTGACTTTAGACTACCTTCCATCACTAAAAATTCAACCTATTCTGAAAACTCTTGCCCATTTCGTCGCCAGCTCTCCGACTATAATGTTTTTTTTTTCTGTCTCAATAATATATGATCTTGGCTCTCTGCATTTATCGATAACAATTTATTTTCGCCTTAGGTCAAAAATTCATACTTCCACCCCAGGTTTCAATTCGGATAAATCTTTCACTCGATGTCTGTTTCAAAATTTCTCTTTTGTTTGTCCCTTCGTTTCTTTATATGGAAAGGTTTTTTTTTTATAATGGAGCGATTATTATTAAGAAGGTCTGCATACTATGGATACGTTGACCTTGGCTCTTTTAAATCGACCCGAGGACATAAATTAACAGACCTTGAACTAGACCTATATAATTATAAACAGTGTGATTATTTATGAGTCTCCTAAAATCGATAAAAAGAATAATAAATTTCGTAAAAAAAAAACAACAAGCCTACTAGATTAATTTTCATAAATTCTGATAATCATCCTATTACTTTATGTTTAATTTTGTCTGAATAATAAAGCTTGTCACTAATCAATTAACTCCTGTTCAATTAGCTAGAGTTATCGGAGCAGAATGTTCAGCCATATCAAGAGAGATCTTAGGCAATGTATGTACTTCAATTTCTCAATGATGTCAATAATGCCAGGATGATAATGATGGATAATTTAATGCGGGAAACTTAAGAGGAAACCATCTGAACGATCAAGTCTCTCTTATACTAAAACTTGAATCATTGAAACGCTTTGGCAATATTGTCACCGTCATTCATTTTTACTTTTTATATTGAAAATGTATAGTAAGGGGAATATGCATATACATATGCAAGAAGTGAATCCTTTTTGTCTTTATTTAAAATTTTGTTTTTAATCTCTTTTGCCCAGGCCGTGGAATATAATTAACATTCATTTGTTTTACAGCCAATATTATTCTATTTATTAATTAAATTGAAATTCTGAAATTATTAGTAAATGATCCGATTAGATCATTCGATATTAAAATTTTTCTCAAAATCATTTATTCAAATTGAGTGTTTTCAATTATTATTTGCTATAACGAAATGAGATTGATAAAAGAGAGCATGGAATTACATTCTCCTGTACATTAAAAAATTACTGTTTAATAATAATTGATTGGATACATAGTATTTCCTAATTAATCATACAAAACATAAAACACACAAAAATCTGATTTGAAATACATACCCGCATCTCCTTCCAACATAGGTAGTAACTAATCCAATGTGCTCCTGTAAAACCGACCTATTTTTCTTTATGATAATAAATTACCATTACTAATTTTAGCAGGTGAATATTTAAAATTAAATATAAAAAACACTATTATTTTTTCAATTTATAATAAAAAACACTTATACAAATTTTCACATCAATGATTACATTCTAATACATGAAATAGATACATTATACTATATACACTAACAATCAATCACATAACAAGAATATGTTCCAACATAACTCCCCACATATTCTTCTTTGATGTATCTCACTTTAATATATTACAAACTCCCCACATATTCTTGTATTTGATGTATCAGTTGGCCACTCTTCTAGTGTATATATAGAGTGTTCACTTTCATGTATTAGAAGAACACTTCTGATGATGACAGAAATATTAAGTGTTAATTTTATTATAACCTTTACAAACTAGTTTTTCATTTTATTTACAATGTTTCAACGAAACCAACGTCGAAAGTTAAATCTTATTAAAGGTGAATATTTATAAAAAAAAAACTTTATTTAACATTATGCATGAGAGAATATTCTAAATATAATTGAATAAATTTTTTATTGAATTACATAATTAAATTTTATAAATTAAATACAACATAAATATTACGTTTATTATATTTTAATTAAAATAACAAATAATATTAAATAAATAATTTTTTAGGCGTCTACCATGGGTCGAGAGATTTACCATTGATTATCTTGAATAGAACTTGGAAGTTTTTGAACTAGTCGTATAAAAATTTGTTTAAAGCACTTGATATTAAAAAAAAAAAAAAAAAAAAAAAAACTGAATGACATTATCGTTCATATTAAACTGTATTGGAATTTTTTTATTTTTTCATTAATTTGTGTCTCTGATCTACGAAACGCCAGCCTGAAACTGGTGAAAAACAATATTGCCACTACTTTTCTTATCCTTCTTTTTATACAGGGTGTTTCTGAAATAGGCTGCCAAACCTCTGGAGTGATTTTCTTATATTCAAATAAAGAAAAACTTTCCTTATAGGTCCAAAAATGCTTCATTTTCCCGCTGAACGCCATTTTGTTTTTTTTTTCACTAATTTTTTTTTTTTTATCTCCAGAATGGTTTTACTAATTATGGTGAAATTTGGCATGGTATTAGTTCTTTAGCTCAGTAAGTACCTTGCCAAATTTCACCATAAAACCATTCTGAGATAAAAAAAATTTAGTTAAAAAAACAAAAACAAAAATGGCAGCTAGCTGGAAAACCTATGCTATAATTAACTTTTTTCTTAATTTGAATATAAGAAAACCACTTCACAAGTATGGCAGCCTATTTCAGAAACATCCTGTTTAATAATTAAATTTTATATTATGCTTATAATTTCAAATTGAAAATATTTATGACAATTTTAATTTAATAATTTGATTGTGGTTTTATAAAGGGAGAGATTTTGATGTAGTAATTATAATCAGGCTAAAAATCTCTTTACTTGGCTTAATCGGATGCTGATTAATTCATATCCACCAGGATGCAAATGGACCAGTGACAAATTGCAAAGTAACCGCTTATTATTATCCCAGCGTGTAGCTTTCAAATGGAAATGATCCGCTCTGTGTGATCCCCCTTAACTACTTCTTTTTTTCCCTAACCAATGAAGAAATTCTCAATTCTTTCTCGTTTAAATTGTTTTTTACACTTTAACAAAGTTGACTCCATCACTTTTTCCAACTTACTTTGTCCTTACTTAATACACCTCATTTTCTTCTCCGTTTCCTATCGATTCTAAGTTCTTTGTTAAGTCCGTCGTTATTTGAGCGATATTCCTTGAATTTATGAAACCAGAATCGATTGTTGATATATATCTATAAGAAGACCCATAGCGATTACTCATTGTAAGTGGACTTTAATTATCCTGGCTTGCCATTTGGCTTCAACCTCGGTTAACCCTTGCTATAAATCCAGTCCAAAGAAGACACTCGCACTTCCTTGCGCTCTTTCTTTCCCATTCTGTCAGCTAGTTGTGCTCTACCTTTATTTAATAGCTATTCTCTCAGTCTAATTTAGTTCACGACTTCTTTTTTATTGTGAAAAACTGACTTTTTATTAAGACAAACATTTTTTAAATTTACACATGATAGAATGAATGAAGTTAGTTGATTAAAGAATAGAAATTTTTTTTTTTAATTTATTAATATTCTTTTAATATCTTTTTGATTATTCTTTAAAAAGATGGCGTTTAAATAATTGACGCTATATTTTTAAAAACACGCATATTCCTATATAGAAACTGTTACTTATAAATTATATCCTCCTAGCTACTATTTCTGCGGTCTTTTGCAACTGTATGTAGTTAGTGTTTACTTATCAAAGTGTACGTCTGCAGTTTATCGCATTTAATACAGTTTTTTGTATTAAGTTGTTAATTTCTAAATTAAAAAAAACTCACGATTAATGTCAAGATTTATTTCTAACATTTAGGCCCTAACTGTTCTATAATATTAAGCTTACTATTACAAGTGGTAAGCCCGCCACAAATGCATCAAATTTATTCTTGCTCACTGTTTGGAAATTTTCAAATTTCCCTCTCTTTTGACTTAAAGTTTTAAATTTCCCTCCCTCGCTCCACTTCCTGTAACTCTAGCCAATAATTGAGAAAACAGGCACATACCAGGTACACACGGGGACAAGAAGTCAGCGGCAAACTCTTAATATATAGTAATAATTTTTTTTTATTGATTTATTATCAACAGATCATTAATTTGAAAGGCATTTTACTGATAAAGGAAAAAAAAACAACTTATTTTAGAGTTTTCCCTTGGGAGGTTTAATTTTCTTTGTTCATTTCTTAATGTTCGTAAATTGTGATTTAAGACTTGTTAAATTTGTAGGCAAGTTTTTGTTCATAAAAATAATGATTTCCAAATTTTGTTAACAACCAAAGCCAGATTGAATATTCAATATATTTTTCAATAAAATGTTATAACACCTTTTGAACATCACTATACAAATCCGGCTAACTCTTGCAAATTACTATTATTTGTGTTTGATTGATGAAAGATAATTTAAATTTAAATGAAAATTAAAAAGAAAAAAAAAATTAAATTAAAAACACTAGGTTGAATCTTTGAAACTTATTACCCAGTATTTTTAATTTTTTAATTTTTTTTTTTTTAATTTTCATAAATAGACCTACATAATGATTCAACTATTGACTATTGATAGTTTAAATTAATTTTAAATTCTATCTTAAAATTTAATATGACCATCAGGTAAATTTGACCTGTAATTTTATTTTTTATTTATAACTATATCATCACAGAATAGACTATTTGATAACTCATTGCAAATTCAAAGAAATATTCTATCGTTAAATGTAAAAATGTATCCCTTTTGTAGCCTATTCTAGAAATATTTTTACTTAGCTAATTATTATTTATAAAAACTAATTAGGCTATATATCTTTTGCGAAAGTTATTTCAAATAACAAAACCTTACACGATGTTTTTAAAACTAGATCACGGAATTGAGTTTGGAAATTTCCTATGTAGGTACCCTATAGGCTTACCATAATATAAGATAAGATCATAGAAGAAGAGTATCTTCACTATCTCTCTTCTACAGGTATTACCATGGTCAATGCTCTGCCGAATTAAAATCAATTATCCCACCCAATGCAACATATTCACGGAACACAAGAGAGGCATCTTCCCAGCATCCCTATGCTGTTCAGATCACGACTAACAGAACAAATCAATTTCATTCTTCCTTTGTCCCCATGACCTCCCGTGAATGGAACAAGCTCCCTGCGTCTATCTTCCCCAAAACCTACAATCTTCAGACTTTCAAGTCTAACCTCAACAGGCATCTTCTCAGTTCCCGCAGTTGAGTTTCCCCTTTATGCTTCTCCTTTTGTTTTTATTTTCTTCCTGGCTGCATGTGACTATTGGTCATTATAGGTCTTCGGACCTTATGCACCCATTCCAAAAAAAAAAAAAAAAATAATAATATAAATTAACTAAAAGTTTTTTTATTTAGTCCTCCTTATTTTAGCCTCATTTCTCTTTTTAATATAGAATTAATCAAACTTGAAAATTTTAAAGAACAACTCACAAAGAAAAAAAGCAAAAAAGAAAAATCTTCAATGTTTGTTAGTATGTTTTTCTTGTTTATTTGATTGCCTTTATTCCAGGTGGTGTTTGCGAAATATCCTCGTTATATTTGTTCCGGTTGCCTAAGGGCGGGAGAGAGAGGCTTGCGATTCGATCGCAAAACTTTGCCATAAAAGATAAAAAAAAATATACATAGTATATCTCGTAATGTGAAATATAGAAACATTTTTTGTGAAGAGGCTTCTTTTGTTTTTGAGGAGATTTATTCTTACTTATAGGCTCTAGAAGCAATTCTCTTCTTTTAATATATGATCTTTAAAAAAAATAAATAAATTTCGTAAGACGTTTATACAACTATTTTTCCATATGGTTTCTCTTGGCTGGCGTCATTTTAGGGATTTGCTTGGGATTCCTAAGTTGAATTTGAACCCAAGTCGGCTTGAAATTAGAATTCAAACGTTCATCGTCCCGTCAGAATTTCTTTATAATACATAAAGTTGATGTGTAAAGAAAATAATGGCAGCTAGATATTATTTCATTTATTAGGCTCTCTATGCTGACGTTTCTGTCTTGGTTAAGACCATCTGAGACGACGGGAAGCGAACCCGGGACCTTAGCCCCACTGACGTTTCGGTTTTGATTAAAACCATCTAAGCTCTGAGAATTGTCTTAACCAAGACCGAAACCTCAACATAGAGGACTTAAGGTCTCGGGTTCTCTTCTCATCGTCAGAGCTCATATGGTCTTAATTAAGACCGAAAAGTCAGCACAGAGGGCCTAATAAATTGAAATAATATCTAGCTGCCATTCTTTTCTTTACACATTAACGATTATCCAGCTATAAAATCCACATCTTGTAACATAAAGTTGAACTAACCAAACTTGGAGTCAAACTCAGTAATTGTGATTTTCAAATATACTCTCTCAATTCTAGATGAAACATTATCGCTCCTTAAATGGAAAATTGACACAACTCAAAACGTCTCTTTTTTCAGGAAAGTAGTTTAAAGATTTCTATTTTCTTAAATATTAAAATTCCGAATATAAAACGCGATGTATTTAAACTATTGTGATATTATTGTATGCAATAACACATTGTATTTTGATTTTTGTACTTTTCTTTTAAAAACTGTGACTGACTTGTGTTTCATTCGACATCAGTTAGACAAATGATGCTTTTCCACAAAAATTAGAGCAAAAACGCTAAAAGTGAAAAACGACACTAGCGCATTCTGGGGGTGATAGAAGTGAAAGAAATGACACTTTTTCACATAATTCTACACATAAAAAGAACTCATTTTTAAACAAAATCTCAAAATCATTTTTGAGTTGTGTCACTTTTCCATTTAAGGAGCGTTATGTATACAGTATATCTATATTGAATATGTTAAGTTAAAAAATTAAATCAGTGTTTTTAATTTAATTTTTTAAATTTTCAAAATATTATTTAAAAATAAGGAAAAAATAGTAGGTTCAGTCAGTTTGTACTGTAATTGTAAAGTAAAATGGACCCTAGCGACTAGAAAATATATTAAGATCTGAATAGTAACAAGCTTTTAGCAAAATAAAAAAAAAAGGTCTGAATTATTTCCAGTCAGGCTTTTATACCCAATAACTCTAGGAATGATATGGTTTAAATATAATGAACTTTTTCTCATTTATTTTGTTTTCGGCCAGAAGCAAAAATTTTACATAATAATACATTCAATTAAAAAATATTAATAGAAATAATAATAGAAAGAAACTTTTCTGGACTCAGGGGGCTCAAAACTTTAATTGGTACAAAATAAAAAGTTAAAATACAAAAAAGTAAGAAACAGTGCACTAAAAAGAAAAATAGTTATTGATTAAAAAACAAATTGTTTTTAAGCATAATTTTCTGAAAATTACAATAATAATAATAATAATGATTAAGTAATATTGATTAATATTTCGTAATGATAAATTATTATGATAACTCTTTATTATTAGAATCTGTCTAGAGCCGTAATGAAGCTTAACTGTTTACCCAATAACTATCTAGAATATTGCATGCCATAAAGCCTAGCTCTATCTAAGTGTTTCATATAAATTATTAGTCCATTTAATCAAAAAGTCTAATTTGTTATAAGCAGAAATTTTATTCTCGAAGTTTATTGATTAAATATCATTGAATATAATAAATATAAGAGAAATAGAGAAATACGTTTAAAAAATAATTCAAGTTGTAGCCAGATTAAATGGCACGTGGAGTGAATTTCTTTGTCTTATTCCATAAAATGTGGTGGGCACTTAAAATCTGGAAAGCTCTATCGACACACAGCATGATGCTTGATATGAGAGAGAGACAATAAGCCTAGTGAATCAATGAATATAATTTATTGATCAGGAAAATTTGTTAGAAGAATTTGTATTTGATTGGGTAATTGTAAGAGGTAAAAGTCCATTTATAGAGAAGCTCTGAAAAAATCCATTAATCACTGGTCCATTTGGATTCTCTACCTTCCAGATCCAGAACTATTCTATTCAAGCGAGATTTCTGCCTCTAGGCTAACACCCAGGGTGTCTGTCGATTTATACCTCTAGAAATTAACAATTGATAAAAAAATAAATTAATAAATTGCGTCATTTTGGTTGCTAACATTCCAGCAAACTTCCTACATATTTCTATTATCTATGTTCCACTTATAAGTATAAATAGTGTGAACTTATTTTAAAACTAAAATAAAAAATAGGGGTTTATTAAAAGAAAACATTATAAAACAGGCCTATAACAATCACATATTAGACATATGATTTAACTCAATTTTGATAGGATAATTGTTTCTTAAAATTCAATTTGAGGGTCATTTCCGACTTCCTTCCCAATTATACCACTCTATGTTTTTAATGCCCAAATACATCAAAAGAAAATTTATCTTAAATTTAAGTAGAAAAAATAGTGATAGTAATTAAACCCGAATATTCACTTGAGCGTGTGCAGTTTAATTAATATATATATTCACTGATTCAATTTTATTTATGTACTAAGGGTATTACTTCTACTTCTCTTATTTAATTTAATAATGATCCCTCGCTGTGACTATAAACATGCATGTTTCGTTTGCTTTTTAATTTCTTCCTGTTTGCTAATTTCATTCTTGTTTCATTTGCTTCTGCGACTTTCTTGATTCTCTTTACTAAATAGTGGCATATGAAAACCCTTTGGAAAATTCCATATTAATTATTTAATAATTTCTCAAACGTTTATAGATCAGTGGTTCAGAGGTAAAGATAAAATTAACGTTCTTGAAAATTAATTAATTAGTGATTTATATGTGTATTTCAACTATACATATTTAAATTAAAATTAATTAACCTCTTATTATTAATTAACGCAATGATTTATAGTGGATATATGTAAATTTATATATTAGAAATATACAATAAATTACGAGAAATTTACGGTAGGATAAAAAATTTTAAGGAATGAGGGGGGGAGAGAAGGGATGGTCCAGCACTTGAATAATTTCTTTCTCTTTTTCTCCTTCCTCTAAATCAATAAAATCAAATGAGAATATAGGTTAATAAATGTCTGTATCCCAGTCTAACTATATAAAAAGATAAATTTTATTAGGTGGTCCATATTAAAAAAAAAAAAATAGTTATTAATCATTGATAAAAAAATGACAAAAAATATTCGGATTTATCTAAGCAACAAGCACCTGCTTTATTACTGTTAGAAAGATTTGCCTATATTATGTTTATTAAAGTTTTTGGGGTTTGTATTATTATTATTATTATTGGAAAATATAAATACTTACAACATTTCGACTGCTTATTCTGCAGTCGTTTTCAAGAAGACTACTGTGCACTGGCTCCCACTCAAGTGAACTAACCTCTGAGGGGCAGTTACGTGCATTTTATATGTACAATTGTGTTTAACTTCATGAGAATGATTGTAGATAGCGCTGAAGTTTGTATCTAATTTCATAGGATTGACTGTAGGTGGCGCTGACGTTGTTGTATATAAAATGTACTTAAAGGTTAACTGAGAAGTTAGTTCGCTTGAGTCTGAGCAAGTGCATAGTACTTGAAAACTGCAGAATAAGCAATCGAAACGTTGTACAGTATTTATATTTTTAATAAATAATTAATACAAATGGGGTCTATAATTAAAAATTCACCTAATAATAATACAAATATGGTCTATAATTTGTATATGTTCGTGTGAAAGACTATAAAAAGAGAAATGGTCAATTTTAAATCAATGAGGCAAATTTAAAATAATCATTTCACTTCATTACTTTGATCGAATTTGGTTTGATAGTTTAAAAATCGAGATAATGAGAGTCTTTTGGGTTAAGCATTAAAAGGAGGGGTGTGAGGTAGAGAAACGATTTCTCGTCAAGGACATTAATCAATTAAATTCTCTTCCCTTTCTGTTCGCCAGATCTGCTTTCAATTTCATTAAAATTAAATTATTTAACATGAACAGGAAAAAAGTCTTGATTCTATTTAACAGGTGACCACGGGAGTGCAGCTGATTCTTTTATGGGTTCAGTTAAATCCCTTCACCTTAATTTAGAACATTCGAAAACCTGGTTTGTCACTTTAATTTTTATTTATAGGTATTATTTGTGATTTATTATAAATAAAGTGGATATTCTGAAAGTAGACAAAAACCACTAATTTTTTTTTAATTATTAGCAGCGTTACTGGTACCTTTATGTAGGTTCGAACAGTCCGATGAATTTATTTAAATCATTTTGATACCAAATGGTTTAAATAAATATGCCTGGACTCCAATATAACAGTATATTGTAATCGTAATTATTATAGTCTAAAATAAGTATTGTTCTAGATGCCGAAAAGATATAAGAAAATGTAAAAATTAAATTAAAATAAAATCTTTTTAGTTTTCTTGAATTTTCACAGAAATTTTTCACAAGGCCTTCATTATTTTTCAATAGTTGAGTTATTTATTTTTTTAAAGATTTTTGGCATCTTAGGCCCTTTAGACTTTAATAATTATTATTAGCTATTATTACACATATTTATATATTAAATTACGATATATACCAGTAAATTAAATATTCTGGTCCAGGCATATTTATTTATACCATTTGGTGTCCAAATGATTTAAATAAATTCATTGAAATGCCTGGTGTCAGAACCCACTCCCCTTGGCTTTGAGATTATCAATATTGAATTTTTTAATTGTATCAACTCTAACAAATTTTCGTTTTTTCTATTGTTTTTTCCCCTAAGTGATACGTCAGCTCCCTAATTCTTTTATTTTGATTGCATACCATACAGGAATCAAAAACGAATTAATTTATGAATTTCATTATATGTATTTTTTAATGAAATTGGAATCATCCCTTTACTAAACTTTACTTTACTAAACACTCTTTTTTTCTCATTTATTTATTAATTTAAACAAAAAAAAAAAACTTTTTTCCCTAAGCAATGTGGTCCTATCCGCCTGAGTGTGCGTCTAGTTTTCGTATAACAGAGAAAGCCAGTATTTATACAATCACCACTCAAAATATTTATTATTTATAGAGGTCGACTCTTTAAGTTATTTATTTAATTAAAGTCTTCCTGGCTCTTTTATCTTTTCTTTAAATAAGTTGAAATTTAAATAAGACACAGGAGAGAGAGAGAGAGAGAGAAATGTCTAATTACGTTTTGGAATGGATTATAGTCTATATAAGCTTAAGAAGTTGCAAAAAAATTGTTGAGTGAGAAATTTTTTTCTATATATACGTATGTTGTTTATAAATGAACAACTTTCTAAATGGAAGAGGTGTTACGCGGATTTTAAGAGATGACATTTGTCAAGCCTCGTGAAAAAAGAAACACTTTTATTTCTTTAATTACTCTAAAAAGAAGAGTAAACATATCTTTTATTCTTAATATACAGTATTCTTAAATAACTTGTTTAAAAAAAAAAAAAAACTAAATTAAAATTTTTTGTTTATTAATGGAAAATTGTTTTCTTTTAAGTCTTTCAGCTTCATACCATGAGTCGCGGGTTCGGATCCCAGGCAGTCCAATGAATTTATTTAAGCCATTTGGATATCAAATAGCTTAAATAAGAATGCCTGAACCCCCAATATATAGACCAACTGATATCCAATTGATTTAAATAAATATTAATCGGACTGCCTGGAATCCGAACCCACACCCCTTGGCTTTTAAGGTTATTGACAACATTGACATTTATCACTATCTCTAACCTCTCAGCCTTCAAAAGGGGATGAGAAATGAAAACTATCATTTAACATTTTCTCATAACAATGCGGCGGTTGCATATTATTTCAACTTATTCTATGAATTTTTTTTTAAGGAATCGAAAGTTTTTATTACAATGTAATATTGCAATATAAGGGAATATCTATTCCCAGCTGTGCAAGAAATATAAATTTAATCATTCCCAGTTTCTTACTAGATAGCCTTTATTGACTCTAGTTTCTTACAAAGCTCTATTTCAAACATCATTTCATATGGTGACCTGATATTAACATTGCACACCACTATCAGTAAGATTTTTGATGATAATATTGAGGTCATAAAGTCGTAAAGGTCACTTAAAAAATTTAAATCAAGTTTAAGGACTTGTAGTTGAATAAAAGGGACAATCTGGCGAATTGTAAAAAGGTGTGTTTCCTGAAAAAAATTCTTCAGTAATTATTTCTTTTGGCTATAGATTTATTCAATTTTAGGGATGAATTCCGCTCCCGGCAAATTGAGACCTTTGTACCTGCTATTAGAAGTGAGATGATCTCCACTTGCCTACCCCAGGCGGTGATTTTCGCTATAGGCCCTACTTAATATGTTTGGGACAAACTGGACAAACCTCATATTTGTGTTGCAATCCTGGACGGTTAAGTCCAGCGGGATAACGCTTAGCCAAGGGCCTCCTTCATAATTATTCCCTTAAATCATTTTAAAATAAAAAGGAGATTAATATTGGTAATTACAATTTCAAAAAATATAATAACATTTGGTTAATTATTTACTTATTTTATTTATTTATTTGGAAGTTTGTAGACAAAAAAAGGTGTATTTAGGTTAGCGTAATAGCTGCAGGCTAAAGGTCAAAAATCAATAAAAAATTTCAAAAAAATAATTGGAAAGAAATTGTGATAATTTTCGATTCCTTGAATAATCAGAACAGAATGTCTTTTCATCCACGAGCTTTTCTAGCTTTAAAAATGCCAAATTTAACTTAGGCAACTTGGTTTACGTGCCTTTACGTTAACATTTGGGAAACAAAAATAACAGAAATAGTAAGTTGTAGAAATAGAATACGGTTCTATTAAAGAAAAATTCATGATATTGAATAATTTTCAAATTTTCATACAACTCTTCCGGACACTTCCTTACTCTCCACATCCCTTCAAAAAAGAGGCCCTCTAAAGTGCCACTTATCTTTAAAAAGGGAATCAAAAAGCTTTTTAAGATATTTTATTCCTTTTACTTTCATTATATATAGGCCTATATATATAAAAAAGAGGAGGTGAAGTAATTGTGCCCAATTATGTGAGCTGCTGACTCATCACTCGAATTCGTATTGATTGATGTTGAATAAATGATTTTGAACATTTTAAAATATTTAAAGAATTCGTTTTGTTTTAATATTATAGTATAGCTGATTTAGCTATATTAATATTTTCTTTTTTTTTTTTCATTTTACGCAAAGTTCATTCATTTAGTGATTCTTTTTCAAACCTTTTGATGAATGTAGCTAAATATTTAATTAATACCTTTGACACTCCAAATTAGCTTTTTT
>JAKCPI010028851.1:0-10747 GCA_023213315.1 Euborellia annulipes | reverse complement strand
TTCGTTTTATTCAGGGGGTTCGACTCAGATAGGAGACGCGGTCGCTAGTATTTTGGGGAGGCGTGGCTTAAGACCCACGTATTTACCAATATAAATTTAGTTAAAAACAAAAAAAACTGTTCATTAAAAAAAAATAAATAAATAAAAAACATTAATGAATTTTAATTAAATTAATATCCGCAACTAATAGGAAAACTGTACAAAATATTTAAAAAAAAAAAAAAATATGAAACAATTTTTTTTTTGTTGGCAGCTTTTGACACCTGCTTGGCAAAACAGCTTGTCTGCTTTTTGAATATGTCAACATGTTCATTTGGTTTGGTTTCCTTTTCCACTTCTTATCCTTTAAATTTCTTTCTAGCTCATGTTTTTCCTTTTTTTCATTCCTAATTTATATTATTTAACTTTTATATGTTCTTTGTTTAATTAATTTTTTTTTTTATTTGATTTTTTATAGCATTTAATTTTTAGTTTGAAAAGGTTGTTTTTTTTATAATTGGTTTTATTCTAAATAGTAAATTTGTTTTCAGTTTTGTTTTTATTTCATATAGAGAAAAAAAACTAAGGTTTGTATAAAATATCTTTTATTAAATAAATATTTTTCCAACTATTATTTATGGTTTTACATTTTTAGGTTCAAATAAAAAAAGAAACTTTTCAAACATTTATTTGATAAAATGGTTGGACATAGAAAATGTTTTTTTAAAAATTGTATCTCCGATGGCCGCAATCCAAATTGTAAGGTAAAATTCTATTCATTTCCCAAAGATATAAATTTGTTTAAGAAATGGATGCGTTTATCCGGTCATGCCTACAATCATCCAAGTGAAGTTCCTAAAAAGGAAATCAAACTTTGTTCTTTGCATTTTTCACAAAAGCAATTAAGAAAGTCAAATCTTCTCTTGGTTGAAAACGCTGTACCGGATATTCTAATCCAACCACCTGTAGTCGTAAATTTTGATAATCCTCCTTCCTCTATTGTCCATTTAGACAAAGATATTTTGATTTCCCAAAATTTGGATCAAAGCTCATCGGATACTATTGAGAAATCAATTACTTTACCATCTTTCGATACCCCGTTCGAAATTGACATAAATTCACCAGTTCAAAATTATCCACCTACTTTGGAAAACGTAATTGAGATCGATTTAGGCAGTTCATTTCAAAATTTTAGACCAAGCACCCCGACAAATGAAAATTATCCATCCACCTCGGGGACCCAAAACGTTGCCGAGATGCTTTTTGACGAAACCCCATCAGATTTAAATCCTAGAAATTATCCATCTACCTCGGGGACCCAAAACGTTGCCGAGATGGATTTTGACGAAACCCCATCAGATTTAAATCCTAGAAATTATCCATCTACCTCGGGGACCCAAAACGTTGCCGAGATGGATTTTGACGTAACCCCATCTGTTTTTAATCCAAATGAAACTTTAGCATCTAGCACTCCGTTACCTGGTAGTAAGCTATTCTCAAAAGAACACAATTTGGCGACAGGCCCACTTTCTCCAAGTCCATCGTCAAGAATCGATTTTTTGAAACATTTAAAAATTCTAAAAAAAATTACTCCAGAAAAGAGAAAAATTTTGAGTTGTCTTCGGGACTACAGGCAAAAATATATTCGCATTAAAAAAAAATTTCAAAATTCTTCGGATAATTTAAAATTAGCAAATAAATTATTACAAACTAAAAATATTCAAAATCTCATAGCTGGCAAAATTTCTGTTCCCATGGAACATCTTTTGGTTGGGGAATTAAAAAATTATGCTAGATTGCCACAAGGGCGCCGATGGACATTAGACGAAAAACTTTTGGCATTATCTATCTATAAAACAAGTCCAAAATGCTATAGACTTATTAGCCATTTGGTGGCACTTCCGATGCCATCAACGCTTTTAGATTTATTAAAAAAAATTCCTATGAAACCAGGTCTCAGTTCTATATTAAAGAACCACTATGTAAAATTTTTCGAAGAATACCGAAGAAAGACAGGGTGGTTGCCTTATTGTTTGACGAAATGTCCATTTCATCTTTTAAAACTTATGATATGTACAAAGATAGTGTTTCTGGTTATGTTGATTATGGTGAATTAGGTAGATCAGAAGTTTCAGCGAACAGCGTTTTAGTTTTTATGGTGAGAGGACTAAATTGTAAATGGAAACAACCTGTGGCATATTATTTTGTAAAATCGCCGACGCCTGCGTTTATGCTAAAAAATTTACTTCGGTCAGTGGTAAACTTTTTAGATGAATGTGGCCTGACTGTTGTTGTAACAATATGTGACCAAGGGTCTACCAACAAAAAGGCCATAAAGGAACTTGTTGAGGAATATAGAGTCCAATCTGGTAGAATTTTCGATAATTATACATATAAAATTGGTAGAAATGAAATTTTCCATATATACGACCCACCGCATTTGTTAAAATGTTTTAGGAATCTTTTAATGAAAAATAAATTAAAAACGCATCATGGCATCGCAGATTGGGCACATGTTGTTACATTATATGAATTAGAACAATGTAAATTTTTTTCCTATTTAGCCCATATTACCAGGGACCATATATATCCTAAAGGCAGTAAATTGATGAATGTGAAACTGGCAGCACAAATTTTTAGTCGAACTTTCGGTGGCGGAATAATAAAAAACATCGAAGCGGTTAACTTAGTACAAGCTTTTGATGATAATCATGATGAGATATTATATTTGCCTCTTGAATCTTATGCCACAGGTCGTCTTTGTATGGATATGGATTCACTTTTTGATAGCTTTAACGGTGGCATAAAGAAATATGATGCTACCGGACTCCCAAAGCCTTTGACAGATAAATCAAAACATATAGCCTTTTGGAATGCCATGTTACCAAATCTAAAATCATGGAGGTTTATTTCTCCAAACGACCCAAATAAATTAGTTTCAAAAGGGACACTTGCTGCATGGATTACAAATATACAATCTGTAATGTGTTTATGGAATAAATTGAAAACTTTTGGCTTTAAAAAATTAAATATGAGGGTGCTGAATCAAGATCCACTTGAAAATCTATTTGGCATTATAAGACAACATTCAATAAGAAATGTAAATCCCACATGCAATCAATTCACAGCTGCTTTAAAAACTGTAATTATAAATAATTTAAATTCAAAAAATTCTCCGGGTGCTAATTGTGAACCCGATAGTTGGAAACTTTTAATTAATTTTAAATCTTTCCTTGTTACGTCTCTTTCAGATTCCAGCAATTTAAATCTTGATAAGGTGACCCTAAGCATCTTAAAAACCATTCACGAATTCGATAAAAAAAATTTTTCATCAAGTAATATTTCGATATTTTGTTTATTAAAAGCTATTCAAAAAACCAAAATAATTTGTGATCCATGTTTCAAGAGCATCCATGAAACAAATTCGAAACACTATTTGCGTTTGATTGTTGATGGCAGGAATATTTCAATTAACATCTCCTCTCAATTTATTTCTAAAATTGATCAAATTATTAATTTTACCCAAGAACTTTTGACTAAAATAAACCATTTGCAAGGAGTACGTTCCTTATTTATAAAAGAAATTTTAGAGAAAATGGAAATTTTTCTTAACATATGGTGCGATAATCATAGAGATTTATTAAACCATATGTTTTTAGTGGCATTGACAACACTTTTAATACAAAATTACAACAAAAATTTGAATATGAAAATTAAATATAATATTCAATAAAAATATTAATTGATATATGTTGATTGAATATTTTTAAACCATTAACAACATATCTTTTTAATTTCAAATATACAAATTTTTTATCTATTTATAAGGTACATATCTGGTATTTTTCTTATTTTTATTTTTTTCTAGGTCGCTTTACGTCGAATCTAGTCAACATCTATTAAATATTTTTTTTCCTAGGTCGCTTTACAACGATTCTAGTCAACATTTATTAAATAATTTAGTTTTTTTCTAGGTCGCTTTACGTCGAATCTAGTCAACATCTATTAAATAATTTTTTTTTCTAGGTCGCTTTACAACGATTCTAGTCGTATTATTTCTAAAGTTAACAAATTAATTGTTTTTTTAATAGTTTATATATATATATATATTTATTTGAATATGTTAATTCATCTCTAGACATATTTTTTGTTTTTTCTTCTAGGTAGCTTTACAACGATTCTAGTCGTATTTTTTCAAAATTTTACAAATTAAGTGTTTTTATCATAGTTTATATATATATATTTATTTGAATATGTTAATTCATTTCTAGATATATTTTTTGTTTTTTTCCCTAGGTTGCTTTTGAACTATTGTATTATTTTGTGTTATATTTACCTATATATATATATTTATTTAGTTTTTTTTCTTAGATCGTTTTTGTCATTCCATCTGTAATACTGATCTTTGTAGTTAGTTAAATAATTATCCTTCCCATCCTCCCCCCCCCCCAACCCCCAAACCTCCTGACGAGATATACTCATTTACCTTCCCGATTGGTTCTCGTTGAGTAATGGTGTCTTACATGATTTTATTTACCATCTGTTCACTATGTCAAATATTCAAAAAATTATGTAAAACTTCATTAGCCAAAAAATGAGTATTTATTTAAAGGTTTATTTAAAAATATCTAATCGACTCTTCTTATTTTACAGGATTCCTTTCACGATCCTGAGGAGGATTATATTGATTTAATGAAGATGTTTTTTTTTTTTTATACTTATGTAAATGTTGTTTTTTTTTTTTTTTTTTCATTTAATAAAATTATAATTTACAGCATAAGTTTCTTTTAAATCCTTCATTATCCTATGAAAATATATTTAAAAAAAAATTGCTAATAAACAATACTAATTAGTATATTAATTAACCTTTTTTGCTGAATAAATAGTTATAAAAAAATTTAATTAATTTTTAATTACTAAATATATAGAGGTATGTATGGGCCCAAAAAATTTTTTTTTAAATATATTTTGTATCTTGGGCGGGAGCTTGTAAGTGGGCAAAATGGCCGCCATAGTTGGGTCAAAATACGAAGGTAGCGACCGCTGTTTAACATTGAGTCGAACTCCCCTGGTTTTATTTAATTTGTTATTAATTATAGTGAATTGATGTGATCTATATTAAAAATCAACGTTCCACAGGTATGTAATTTATTTTAACAAAATCATATTTTCATAAATAACCTCTTTTTGTTTTGTTTTGGTTTGACATTTCGCTTCAAAGTAAATTCTTTTATTGACAAATTTTTTTCATTTGATAATATCCCTTCTATTTACTTTTAAATTTAGTTAATATATTGATATTCTTTTAATATTTTTACGTTAATCAAATTAATAAATAACACCCATGGTCTATAAAGCTATGAATTTATAACCAAATATTATTCTTCTTTCAACTCACATATTTCTTTTCATTTAAAAAAGATATTCACATTAGAATTTATTACATTTTCGTGATTAAATTTAAATCAAGAGTGTGATAATTTTGAAATATTCAGGTCAAATTTTCTTATTGACAGATGATCAAATCCAACACACATCAGGTGGGCTGACTTATAAAATATTTATTTATTTGAGGTCAATTTTATAATATTAAATTCAATTTTTATTTTACCATTATATTTAAAATAAGGACCTAGAAATAATCCCTAACAAAATGATCAAATTTTAGACAAGAAATGCATTAAGGTAATATCAAACCAAGTATATATATATATAATTTATATCAACTTCAAATCACTTTTTTATTGACACTTTATTTTATTATATTAATTGACCTAAAAAGAAAAAACTTTTAGTTACCAGAAATGCCAAATAATTTTCTTTCTCTGCTCAAAAAAATGAATTAATTTGAATTATTTGCATAAATGTTTGAAGCTCATTCATTCCGTGTTCAAAATTTGTGATTTTTTTATTTTTACTCTTCCTTGAAAGCCTCTAGGCCTTAAATATTTAGTGCTGGGCTTGTTTTAGTTACACAAATTATGTTAAAATTATTTAAGACAATCTTAAAAAAAAAATAAATAAATATTTTGTTTTCAAAATGAACATCAGGCATTAATAGAAATATTTCATTTTAATCGATATTTACCTGAAATAAAGATTTTATTTGATTACATTTTTTTCTTTCTAAATAAATTTGTATTAAATAAAAATAAAAGTTTGATTACTTGAATGCATTCTGTCAAATTATTTATATTTATAGATGTATATATAAAATTGTTTGATTTCTATCTTAAGGGGCCATTTCATTTCATTGATATGATATATTTCTGAATCATTATTATTAAATGTCATTTAATTATTGTGTATTTATAAAATAAAAATTGAATTTAAATTAATATTTCAAGTTGTATTAAAAAATAATCTCTAGAATAATTTGTCAAATAAGGAACATCTCTTTAATTTTTTTTTACATATGGAATTCTTAACTAGAAGATTGCAAAAATAAATCATAATTTATTAAATCATTAAATATTGGCTCAAAATAAATTCAGCCTTAATTAAAGAAAATATCAAGTGACTTGCTGGCCTTTTCTCAATGCCATTGTGATTTTTTTTTTTTTTTATAATCTATAAAAAATGCATGTAATATTCCTTATCTGACAAATTATCTTAGAGACAATGATTTTATTTATAATTATAATTAAAAGACATCTCATAATAATGATTGAACAATGTGTCAAATCATAACAAAGAAATGGCTTTTCCAGATAGCAATCAAACAATTATATATATACAGTATAAAGTTAAATAATTTATCAGGTGCAATCTATATAGTTTTTAATCAAACTTGTTAAGGCTACATATAAATTTATTTAAAAAGAAAAAAAATTAATAAAATAAAATCTTTATATCAGGTAAAAAACATCAATTGTTTTGAAATATTTTTATTAAAAGTTGATTTGCAGCTGATATAAAATTATTCATAGATATATAATTGGGCTATGTGATATCACCTATCCGAATAGGCAGGCCATTTCTTGCCTATAATTTGATAGATTCGGTGATAATTATTTCTAGGCCTTTATTTAAATATAATAATAAATTAATACATTGAAGTTAATATTTAGGCCTAAAGTTGAACCCAAGTAAATAAATATTTCACAAGTCAGCCCACCCAATCACATTTTATTATTATTTGCTATCAAATTGCTAAAAAACAGTATATATCTATATCTATTTTAATGTGATATTAATTAATATTCAATGAATCCATGGGTTCGGACTTGAGGTAAATTTAACAATTTTTGTGAGTATGTTTATTTGATGGTGGTTTATTTAACTATAATTAATCCGAATATGAAACTAGCTGCAGCATAAATATAAATAATAATTCTTTCAAGAGTTCTCCCTTCAATTATTTTTGTAAAATGCAATGCACTTGTGAATAAGTAATATGGAAATGGGAGTATTTCCTAGTATGATCAAGGAAGGGTTTGGTGCCCTAGTGCATTGGAAAGGAGAGCAATGACCTGGATAGGCTGAGTCATTGCCCCAGGGTGCATGAGACGTTTCAACTACCAACAAATAAACATACAAAAATTGTTAAATGTACTCTATTAGATCAACTACCACAAATAATATACAAAAATTGTTAAATGAACTCTATTAGATATTTATTTATTAAATATTGTAATACTAATCTCATATTAATATTTTTAGTGTGAACCAGTCTTCTAGATTGTAATCTCATACACAGGTAGATATATTCTTGGTTAAATAAAAGATGTTAGTTTTAATTTTTCATATATATATATATATATATATATATATATATATATATATATATATATATACATATATTTCTTTATTTCAGAGCATAAGAGGCTAATATGTATATATATACATATATGAAAAATTAAAACTAACATCTTTTATTTAACCAAGAATATATTTATTTATTATTATTTATTTATTTATTTGACTTCCACCCCTCCCTTCTCGGGTTTGGGGCTCTATATACAAATTTTTTTTTTTCTCTTTACAGAATTTTTTACAATAACAATATTTACAATTTTTATGCGAAATTCATTTTTTCTTTGTAACGTCTATCCTTCTCTCCCATTCCTGCCATACCACCACCATTTCTTCCTGTATATTGTCCTTCAATTTGCTCTCCCATCCCTCATTCCCCACAACACTTCTGCTTCTTCTTCTCCAACTCCGGGCGTCTCCTGATCCGTTCTCAGGCACTGCTTTGCACTCCATTATATGTTTTAATGATTCCTCTTCTTCCTCACAGAGTCTACACTTATTAATATTTTCCCATTTTCTGCTACCTCCGAGTCCCACTCCCATTCTCATTCTCGTCCATAACTCCCTCTTTCTGTTTGACCACCTTCCGTCCAACAAATACTTCTCAATTCCTATACTTGTTTTAATTCTTTTGTAATATTGGCAATACGACGACTTATCTATTCTTGCCCAATTTCTCTGTAGTTCTTGCTCGATCTTCTTTTGTGCTGCCTTTTCTAACTCTCTCGCTATGTCTTCACTGTCTCTATTTTGCTGGATCATTTTAATTATTCCCGGACTACCGACCTCTTCCATTGCTTTCATCATTTCCTTTCCCCAGCTGGATGGATTTTTGTTTAGGATGTTCCTTGCACATTCCCGGAGACACATCTTTGGCCATCGATCATCTTCCATAGACATTATCCTTAAAACTTTCCTTGCCATAGTTACGAAATTTCTCGCCTCCACACTCAAGACTCCTGTTTCCATCTGCCACATATAGCTAGGTGTGTTCCTAGCTATTCCCAAAATTCCTTTCACATATCTCCCCAAGATCCGCTCCATCTCCTCCGCCTTCCTCCACCCCCACGTTTCCAATCCATAGGCTTTAATTGAATACACCAGTGTTTCATAAATTTTTATTTTCTCTTGAATTCCTCTCAAGTCGCTTCTCCTCCACATTCCCCATAACTGGTTGGTGACCGCCAAAGCCTTTCCTGCCTGAACCCTTATATGTTCTCTCGGAGTCCCAGTTGCGGTGAAGAGGTGGCCCAAGTAATTATATTTTTTAACTACCTCTATTCTCTCTCCATCCATTTCCCACTTTTCGTTCTTATTACTCTTCCTTCCTCCTTTTTTGAAAATCATAACCTTTGACTTTTTTACATTCACTTCTAATCTATTCTTTTTAACATATGTCCCAACTGTCTTAATCATACTTGATAATCCTTCTTTATCGTCCGACAGTATCACGACATCATCCGCATATTTTAGACAATAAATCTTGACGCCTCCTAGGAATGTCCCCCCATCCACCTTCCTTTCCAACTCTTTGTCAAAATCATTGATATAAATGTTAAACAAGAGTGGACTCAGAGGACATCCTTGTCTAACTCCCCTTGTTGTAAAAAAGTCTTCCGAATTCATCGTTTACCAATTAACAAACTCAATAGATTCTGAAACTAGAATACATGCCGGAAACACTAATTGCATCGAAACTTTTTGCCCGATTTGCCCGAAAAATTTTTATTAATAATTTTTATAATTAAATCAGCGAAAAGAAACAAATGATTTCCTTCAAACCATATGAACTTCTCTCTGCTTTACAGATAATATTGAAATGACAAGGCTGATGATGGACCATAAATCAGGCTATTATTAAGAATGACCTATAAGAAAAATTTGAAGGGGGCCTCAAATTTTGTAATCTTTTAATAATCTAGTAAAAGGGAATATTCAATATTTGAAAATTTCATTTTTCTTGTTCATATTCTTATTAATATTATTGAAATAACTATATTATTTTGTATACATTAGGTAAGCCCCCCTGGACCCCCATGCCTTCTGATGAGCAAGTGCATCAAATTTTATTCTTGCTACACTGTTTGGAAATTTTGCAATTTACTCGCTTTCGAACAAAATTTTTAAAATTTTAATTCCTCACTGAATCCACTTCCTTTGTCTCTGGCCAATCAGCAGGGGGAGCAGAGTGTGCTAGAGACATATAAAACTAAGAAGTTAGTGGCTAGAATGTAGTAATTTATTTTTAGCAAATAATTTTTTATTTAAGTATAATGACAGAGACATAAGCCGACTCCAAGGGGCCCAAAGGGCTCAGGCCCCCTCCCCCCTCCCCCAATCTTGAGGAAGAAAATAGTCATCTTTGTAATCAGCAATCCAGTAAAATGTATATAAAGACGTATTGCTTATATAAACATATAAAAAAAAAAATTTGACCCTTTGATAAAGGGTAGTTCACTATGCATGTTTTTTAAATAGATGACATCTTTTTAAGATCAGTATCCATTAAATGTATATAGACATATTGCTTGTAATTACCAACATATTTTTGCTTCCTTCATTAAAAAGGGTAGTTCACCCCATCTATACTCCTGTAAATATTGAAGCA
Source organism: Euborellia annulipes (assembly GCA_023213315.1). Classification (NCBI taxonomy): domain Eukaryota; kingdom Metazoa; phylum Arthropoda; class Insecta; order Dermaptera; family Anisolabididae; genus Euborellia; species Euborellia annulipes. The sequence goes on along the minus strand of JAKCPI010028851.1, from coordinate 405 downwards.
TTTCGCTTTGATGACCTTTAAAATGTATAAAACCTTGTGCTTGTAATTATCAGCAATTTTTGACACCTTGAGTAAGGAGTAGTTCCCCCATGTATGTTTTTTTAGTAAAAATAGATGACATCTTTGTAATCAGCATCCCCATTAAAATGTATAAAGACGTATTGCTTGTAATTATCAAAAAAATTTTTGCTCCTTCAGTAAGGGGTAGTTCACCCCATGTATGTTTTTTGTAAAAATAAAATATCATTTTTACCTTAAAGGCATATTTTTTTTGATTTTTTGACATATACTTTCTTTATATTTCACACATCATAATTTTTTCAACTTTTGTCAAGAGATAATTTCAACCCCTTTTGTAAAAATATGAAAATATTGAAGGGTATAAGAAGAACATATGATTATGTA